>JADBJO010007442.1:0-10000 GCA_016801955.1 Conus betulinus | reverse complement strand
TATATATATATATATATATATATATATATATATATATATAAAAAGAAATGTCTAAAAAACATTCACAGCCATCAGGAGGGAAAGAGGAGACGTGCTTCCCTTGCCGTTGGACTCCTACACTACCATCTGGCGATTAAGGACAGAGTGCCATGTGAGAAGCAGGGGACATTCCATGACAAATGGTACCTCCCCAGCCCCTGGGAATTCTCTACTCATCATTTCCTCTGTTCTGTCACTCTCTCTTTGACTTCCTTTTCATTTTGCTGGAGTTTTTTTTTATCATCCACGATTTGTTTTTATATACCATTGTGCCATTTGTTCTTGGAGGTCTTTGCATTTTTTTCTCTCACTACAGTCGGCAACATGCCGGCCTTGTGTAATCGGGCAACTTGGTAGTGAGTCTGTGCACGCTGTCCATCATGGAGATAGATGCCGGGTCTGCGGTGCCTATCTGGCCATGTGGCTTTTCCTGTAATGTACTGTTATCATCACGTTGAAATATTTTTCATTGCTTAACAGTTTTCTTCAAAGGTGGGAATGACAGCTTAAAGGGATGTTTGGCATCTTCAGCGCACCTGCCATGACATTTGTCAGCATAGCGGTTATCGTGTTGCGAATTTAGCATACGTAATTTTGTAAAGCTCTTCTGTGTTTACTGTTGGTGGTGTCAGCATCGTCCAACAGTCGTTATCGTGTTGTGTGTTCACCATGTGAATTTTTTTTTTTAATAGTTATTCTGTGTTCACTGTTGGGTGGTTGACCATGGGCAGACTTTTTTTCCTTTGTGGTGACAGCCCTCGACATGTCTCTGTGAGGTCGGCTGGTATGTCATTATCAGACAAAACAAATAAACAAACACAAAATGTTCACATGGAAGAAATGTTAAGACATAGCCGTGCCCGTAGGATAAAGTTCTGTGGATGCTTGAGTTTATGCGGATAAATAAATGGAGTGCAAGCATCACTGGAAAGATGGGTACAGATTTAGTGCATGGGTGTGTTAGACAGTACATGGCATGGATTGAGACCACTGCGGTCTGAAGATTTCTCTCTCTCTCTCTCTCTCTCTCTCTCTCTCTCCCTCTCTCTCTCTCTCTTTCTGTGCGTGCGTGCGTGCGTGCGTGCGTGCGTGTGTGTGTGTGTGTGTGTGTGTGTGTGTGTGTGTGTGTGTGTGTGTGTGCGCGCGCGCATGCGTCCGCGCGCGCATGCGCGCGTCTGTGTGTAAAAAAAATGTTATCTTTTCCTTTCTCTTCTACTAAGTTTTTGATTTGTTATCAAGACGAATCCCTTTTTGACTTTCCTATTACTTTATTTTGAAATGCAGTGATTGTCCACACTTAATGAGCAACTAGTCTGCCTATTTTATTCCAGTTTTTTCTCTCTCTCTCTTTCCTGGCGTTGCAAAAATGATCTTGTTTCCCCCTTGGCACACAGACTGTATAGGTCACTGTCAATAAAAATATGTCCGAAGCGTCTGAAGCGTCTCTCTCTCTCTCTCTCTCTCTCTCTCTCTCTCTCTCTCTCTCTCTCTCTAGCTATTGGGTAACACGGTTGTGGAGCAGATAGGCCTTCAGGGAGCCACAACGTTTTTAAAAAAAAAACTTTGTTCAAGGCATAACGTTCTACACCCATCTTCAAACATGTCGGAAGTGTATATAGCTAACTTGGGTCACCTAAACTGGTTATAGCTTAGAGTGTGCTAAAACGGTATCAAGGCGAAAAGGTTAAGTTAAAGTCCCTCAGCCTAACGGCTGTAGGGAAAGTGAACTGCTAGAAATTCACCATACCTAGGCAATCGGTACTGTTGAAGGCGGAAACCTAGTCTTCTCTTTCCACCGTTCAACCTTCCGACTCAGGTACCCCATTTACTGCTTGTTGTTGGACTTAAAAAAAAAAAGATTTCAATCATGAAAATCAGACTCCGCGTGTGATTCGAGCTCACGACTGCCATGCCAGACACACAGGCGGAAGGCTCCGATCGTTTCACTGCAGACAACTTCTACAGAGGACAGAAAAAACACACTGTTGGACAGCATGATAATCTGATACCGACAGGCCTACCTGTAGGCAGCCAACTAACAACTGGTGTGGTGTGGCGTAGACTCCCCTTGCGCCCAAAAGATGTGTCTCTTGTTCTGAACAGACACGTTGGTAAAATACTGTTCTACTATACTGAAGAAACTTTCGTCTTGAACATAAAAAAACATTCACTTCTTACTGAATAGATCTTCCTCTTGAACTTAATGGACATGTCCTTAGTGTTGAATAGATAGGTACTCCTCTTGTACTGAACAGATATTCCTCCTGTATTGAAGAGATATTCCACTCCCACTAAACGGAACATTTTTTTTTAACTGGATATATAGTATCCCAGTATATTCCATTCTACTCAAAACAGACTTTCACTTTGAACTGACAAATATTCCCCTTACACTGAATAGACATTCCCCTTGCAATCAATGAATTCCTCTGGTACTGAACAGTCATTCCCCCTTGAACTGAACGAGCATCCCCTTTGTACTGAATGAATGTACCCTTTTGCTGGAAAGACATTCCACGTGTATTCAACAGACGTTTACCTTCTAATTAAAATACATTCCCTTACACTCATCTTGCCCCGAATAAATGATTTTCTTGTACCGAACAGAAATCACCCCCCCCCCCCCCCCCCCCCCCCCCTCCCCCCCGCACTGGAAGGAAAGTCCCTTTGTGTTGCGTGTTTCATTTGTAACGAACATGATTTGTACTGAACAGAAATTCCTCTTGTACTGACATGGCATTCCCCTTGCACTGAATGCTCACTGGTTGGTTAAAGTTTAGAAGAAGAAGAAGAAGAGGAAGAAGAAGAAGAAAAGAAGAAGAAGAAGAAGAAGGAGGAGGAGGAGGAGGAAGGAGAAGAAGAAGAAGAAGAAGAGAGGTCGAGGAGGAGGAGAGGAGGACGACGAACGACGACGACGACGACGAGAAGAAGAAGAAGAAGAAGAAGAAGAGGAAGAAAGAAGGAGAAGAAAGAAGAAGAAGGTCAAGGAGGAGGATGAGGAGGACGAGGAGACGAGGGAGGAGGAGGGACGAGGAGGAGGAGGGGGAGGAGAAGAAGAAGAAGAAGAAGAAGAAGAAGAAGAAGAAGAAGATGGAGGATGAGAGGAGGAGGAGGAGGAGGAGGAGGAGGGGAGGAGGAGGTGAGGAGGAGGAGGAGAATAAAGAAGAAGAAGAAGAAGAAGAAAGAAGAAAACGGCCATGAACACTTCGTTACATGGTCACCTTTTCAGTGGTACATTCCTCTTTCATCGACCAAAATAAATTGTAAGGACAGTTGCCCGTCACTGTCGACACAGCCTGCATCACACGCCCTGCCCCCATGCCTCTGACCGGCTACTGCAACAGTGACAGTAATGCTTCCAAATCATGTGGTCTGGTCTGTTTCCTGTGAAAGTGAGATTGGTACAATTTTGCACTCCCCTGCCCCCCCCCCCCCCCCCCCCCCCCCCCCCCCCCCCCCCCCCCCCCATTGCCTAATAGAAGGCAACGGTGTAACCTGGGAATCTCTGACCTTATCTGCTTTCTGGTAATAGTCTGAAATGGTCCAAAGGAAAAAGATCACGCGGGAGTCGTGAACCAGCGGTATCACCAGAACTAAAGTGTTCCTGAGAGTACAAAGTTCATTTTTTTTGAAAATGCTTTTGGAAACAAGAGAAGCAGTTTTCACCGTTTGGATCAATGTGTGTGTATAGATCAAGCACAGGAAGTACCGGGAAAAGGAGACGAAGGGCGAAGCGTGGGAGGAAAATGGGAAGGACGGTGATAGAGGGCAGAAAAAGGGGTGGGTGCATGCAGACTGCGTTTTGTGCAACAAGCAATGCACCAAGGCATTCTGGGATGGGGACCGGAAGAACTCATTTTCAGACGAACGGTTTTTTTACGCAGTTTGGATTCAAATTTTGCGTGCAATACGGATGCGCACCATTTGTGCCTCAAAGTCCATCAGTATAGTGGAAGCATAGAAATCTGCGTCTGTGACAATGCACAACCCAACTGCCGTTTATTTGAAGACATTTAGTAGTTGTAGAACGCTGACTGAAGGAATAACATGAGCTGCCTCTACCCTATGGACAATTCAATCCAATTCCACTGAGAAGAAAGACCGGTTCTGCTTATAGTTTTACAAACGTTACTCCACGTCACAATAGTTATAAACTCAGTCTCTGTATGATGAGATGCACTTCTGTGTGAGTAAAAAGAAAAAGTATCTGGAAGCCGTTAATTGCAAAGCAAATTTTGTTTTTCATCATATCACAATTTCTGCATTGAAAATAACGACGAAGTAGTGGAAAGTTCAATTGTGTACTGAAGAAAACACCAACATACTTAGAGCCAGTATCATTACATTAAAAAACCCTCTTCTCTTGCAAATGAGTAATCACCCTTTTCCGATCATCACAATGTTCCACTTCTTTGTACTACCTTCGTGTAGAATGTCACAGCCACCTTATGTATATAATTTTACTTTGGGTGAGAGGCAGGCAACGTGAGTCTTAGTCTCTATGGGCATAATACACCAAGAACATCCATAATACCAAACGAATCAAATTAAATTTTGAAGTTCTTTCCAACAGCTAATTAGTTTATAAGAAAAAAAGGAGAGAGAAACAAGGGGGACACGGCCATGTCTTGTTTTGACAGTCTGTATTTTCACATAAGACAGTCTGTAAGCCCAGTTCCCAGAGAGAGAGAGAGGAGAGAGAGAGAGAGAGAGAGAGAGAGAGTATAGAGAGAGAGAGACAGACAGACAGACAGACAGACAGACAGACAGACCATACAGAGAGAGAGAGGATAGACATACAGCCGACATCAGATAGACAAACAGAGGACATAAATGAAGATCTTTATTCCATAAGGCCTAGGCCCCTCTTTGGAATAAGAGGGACAAAAACAATACACCATTATATACAAATACATAATATACATTCAAGTCATAGCCAATCTGCCGCGCTTTAAAACCTTGATCAATATAAAGTGCTAATTTTCTGACCTGTATTACTGTTCGTTTAGGCCAACAGGACAGATCAACGAAAACCATTTGCATTATGAGAGAACTTTTGAGCAATGAACTTTCCTCTCATGCTACTGTGAAATGGACAGCATATGCGAGAGAGAGAGAGAGAGAGAGAGAGAGAGAGAGGAGAGAGAGAGAGAGAGAGAAGAGAGAGAGAAGAAGAGAAGAGGAGAGAGCGAATACGAATATTTCATTGAGGGTAAAACGGATAAACTATTGCTTTTTTTTACACCATGCCCTTAAGAACAACGACAGTAACACAACAATATCAAAATGAACATATACACGATACACAGAAGGAAACAATGAACAAGCTTATAACGGACAAAACCATGATCAACATAAAATATTTACCTAGTATCAGGGTTGTTTAGTGTGTTTGTTGTGTTGTGTGTGTGTTTGTGTGTGTGTGTGAGAGAGAGAGAAAGAGAGAGAGAGAGAGAGAGAGAGAGAGAGAGAGAGAGAGCGTTTTGCAAGAAATGCATAAACAGCCCCCAGCCATCTCTTCCACATCATCTCTCTGCAGTCCCCTTCTCCTGCACAAAACAGGACCCCCCCCCCACCCCCCCCCCCCCCCCCCCCCCTCTTTTCACCCAGCATCTTGGAAGGAAAAGCCAACATTCATTTCACTGGGTTGTCTGCCCTGAGGGACATCATGACTTAATCATCAGCAAAACTGCGTACCCTGTGGCCAATCCTGACCCCAGACCATCAGAAGGTTGTCTCAAACGACAGCCTTTGGGAATAAACAAAATGTGTGTGCAGTAATAACGTCAGGAGAAGCACTTTGGTACAGCAGAGACTGGAGAGAAAAGTAACATACTAGCCCCTTGTGAGTCAGACTAGATGAAGGGACCCCTTCAGATCTACCAGCTGAATAACGTCAGGACTGGGAAGAATCGGGATGGATCAAATACAAAAGATGTGGAATGGGATATCACAAACAGACAATAACCTGTGCATGCGTTTCACACCCATTTCTCTGACAAACAAAAAATGTATACACATGTACAAGCATATGCGCCCGCCCGCACACACACACACACACACACACACACACACACACACGCAAGCACACACACGCACACACACACACCGCCAACAAAACAACGCAGCGCGCGCACACACACACACACACGCACACACACACACACCACGCACGCACACACACACACACACACACACACCACACCACACACACACACACGCACGCACAGCACACACACACACACACACACGCACACACACACACACACCGCACCACACACACAACACACACACACACACACACACGTAGCTGCATTTTTGCGTAATTTCTCTTTCTCACAAATAAATGTAAATTAATCCCAGTTTCAACTTGAAAAATTGATGATACACAAACACACACGCTACAGACAGACAGAAACACAGATATACATGTATAGGCATGCGTGCGAGCACACACACACACACACACACACCCACACACAACACCACACACACACACACACACACTCACTTACTCACTACACACACTCACACACACTACACACGCACAATCCATACACCAAATGCACTCACTCAGACCACAGCACACACACCCATACACACACACGCACACACACACCACACACACACACAACACACACACAGCACACCCACACACTGCTGATTACAACTGGTCTCTCATCTCTCTCTCTCATGTCTCTGTCTATCTCTCTCTCCACACCAACAGCAACACACCCCCCCCACACACACACACCCCACACCCCCCCCCCCTCCCCCCCCCACGTAACTCCAATGGATCATACTGACACGGTTTCATGATGGATATCACTGACAACACATGATTGACGGACATCGATGTCTTCCCTTACATGCCATGGAATAAACAAGATTGATGTTGTAATCATCATTCTGCTTCACTTTCCGGCTTTTTTTGTGGTGAAAAGAGAATTCAGCTTTAAACCTGGGTCATGTTTACTAATCAATCAAATGGCAGAAGCTTGCCATGAAAGACCACAAGCCAACGCTCGTCATAAGAGCACCGCACACACACACACACACCACACACACACACACACACACACCGCTCCACCTCACACGGCAACACAAGACACACACACTACGCGCTCTCTCTCTCACACACACACACACACACAAACACCTCTCTCTCGTCTCCTCGTCTTCACAGCACACACACAACACACGCACTCCTCTCTCTCTCGTCCTCTCGACCTCCTCTCTCTCTCTTCCATCTCCTTCTCTCTCTCCACACACACACACACCACAGATTCACTCCCCCTCCCTGACATTCACAACGTTTTCAACAATCGTTTCTACCCATACTCATAGATATCGAAACGAACGCGGGAACGTATGGCAGCTGTGAAGCATCTTTTCTGAAATATAGGTTTTACGAAGTGTCAACCCACGAACAAAACAACCATGTGCAATGGTAACCAGTGCTGGCTAGAAGACATTTCTCGCTGTGATTTATGTACACGATGATGCTACGTGTTCTATTGGGGCATGCCCTTTCCATTGCATCTAGCGACAAAATTTGGCAACAACCCCCCAAAAAAAAATAATTAATGAAGTCCGGTCTTGAAAATTCTGCGAGTTGTCCGGTGTATGGGGCTGTTTTGGCTGTCTCCTGATATACATTTCGTGCCTCACCCCTGAACTGGATGGAAGATAGAGAGAGAGAGAGAGAGAAGAGAGAGAGAGAGAGAGAGCAGAGAGAGAGAGAGATGAGAGAGCCAGGAAGAGACAGAGGATGAAGACGCGAGAATGTAGAGAGGATCTGGAGAGAAGAGGGACAGAGAGCGAGAGATAGATAGATGAGAGGAGAGAGATAGTAGAGAGGGATTGCTACACACTAGAGAGAGAGACAGTGATAAACATGCGATGGAGAGATAGAGGCTCATCAGACAGAGCGCTCTCTATTTGACACCAACCAGCATCCTACACAGTGAGACATTAGAACCAACTCCAAGAGAGATCCCCTATTAGTAGAGCGAGAGAGAGACGTCGAGGGGTAAGAGGGACAGAGACGGAAGGGGGGTGTAGGAGGGAGAGAGATAGCGAGAGAAAGACAGACACAGAGAGTTAGTTATAACGGCAGAAGGTAGCACCGAAGCATACTGACAGAGACGAGACTGAGAGCGACGAGAGAGACGAAAGGAGCGAGAGAACGAGAGAGAACGCTCGCGATAGACGAGAGAGAGAGAGAGAGCAAGAGAGACATCCAAGTAGAGAGCGAGGACGAGGGGACGGGAATGGGTGGCAGGGATAGAGTAGAGGTGTTGGGTGGTTTGGTGGTAAACAGAGGTTTAGGCTGTCTGTTAAAACAAAGAAAACAACAAAAGAAGCGTAACTGGCCACATCTCTCACGCCTTACTGTGGTGACAGGGCCTCAACCGCCGTCCTCTACACACATCACAACCCACCTCTGCAGACATCAGGGAGCCTGACCTCTTATGGAGAAATACGCAGCACATTTTCCCGGTCCTGTAGCTAGCTCAAGTTCCCGAAAGAAGAGTGACTGACACAAGGAACCAGCAGGTCATCAGTCCCTGTCTGAGGTTTAGTAGCAAAGCATTTCAGCTATGTGTGTGCGTGTGTGTGGTGTGTGTGTGTGTGTGTTTGTGTGTGTGTGTGTGTGTGCGTTTGAGTGTGATAGAATCATGTAAAAAGACAGGAGGACAAGTCTAAAAGCCAGCACTGTGTCTATTTCTTCGAGTGCTACAGAAGCTCGGAATGAACAGGTGACTTTTCCTGGCAGGAACAAGACATGGAATAAACACTCAAATGTATTCCTACCGGTATTCGGTCCAACTATGTATGGTGTGTGTGTGTGGTGTGTGTGGTGTGTGTGTGTGTGTGTGTGTGTGTGTGTGTGTGTGTCTCTGTGTGTGCGCGCGGTGCGTGTGTGTGTGTGGTGTGTGGGTGTGTGTGTGTGTGTGTGTGTGGGTGTGGTGTGTGGTGTGCGCGCGCGCGTGCGTATGTACGTGGTGCGCACATATGCGCCAAGTGTGTGTGTGTGTGTGTGTGACGTGCGTGCGGTGCGGCGTGCGTGCGTGCGTGCGTGCGTGCGTGCGTATGTACACATATCCGTGCACGTGTAAATGGTGGATATGCACATTTATGTGTGTATGAGGGCAATAAAGCATAAGAGACAGACAGACAGACAGACAGACAGACAGATGGACAGACAGAGAGAGAACGAGACACACACAGAGGACATGACAACCAGGAAGTTGAGTAAGGCCATCAGACTGCTGTACAACTGAGGAAACATACCCTCTCAAACGCCACACGAGTCTCAGAGTCTGTCTTCAATTCACGACCCTCTGCCAATCTTGTCGGAAGCTCATTTTCCAGCACATGGAAACAAATGATAACTTCTTACCATACGTAGCAAGCTCTTCCAATCAACTGGTAAAGAAGCCCTTGGACGACTGACTGACGACTGCTTTCGAAGTCAACAACAAAGTGTCCATTTGTGATTTAGGATGCACCAGCATCGTACGTCAGTGATGATGGCTAAGCTTTCTGAAAATCCCAAGGTAAAGCAACAACCAGTTCAATGACTCAAAGCCTGTTCATACAATGCAAAAGTGGGTAACAATCATCTTAGTCAAGGACATTACAATGAGTCAAGCCCGTTCAGGTCATATAAAGATGAGCATTGGCCTTTTCAAAGTCAAATATCATAAAGGTGAAGCAACGAAGATCACAATGAATCAAAGCGTGTTCATATCTTACGAAGGTGGGCAATAGCAAAAGATCGCAATGCAAGAAAAAACTGAGAGAAAAAAAAAAAACAGCTCATCTTCCTCTGCCTGCACGTCCGCAGGGAGACCAGTTGCCCATTTCCCTTTCACTATATGAATTATACTTTGAAAAGCACACCCAGGTGCAGAACTTTCCATGCTCTCCAAGAAAACGTTTGAATCATCATCAC
>JADBJO010007441.1:65000-112900 GCA_016801955.1 Conus betulinus | reverse complement strand
AGAGAAATCGGCGTGCGGGGAATGAAAGCACACCATACAGGAAAGGCAACGGGCATAAACGGGCAGGAAGCACATATATTCTTTCGAGTTTTTGCAATCCCTACCGCTTGTTGTTCGCAGACACACTGAATCAGTAGCATCGACCAAAACACAGGGCAATTAGGCATCAAATAGCGGGCAATTAAAAACCGGCTTCCCAGGTTTTCTCAATACACAGTCTTCGAGCGTCTTTCAGTAAGTCTGTTTCAAGGCATATATACGAGGATGGAGTGATGTACACCAGCCCTCACAACTCCACCTTTTTTGCCTATTTAACCTCGGCGCGGTAGGAACGTTAAGACATCGTAATCTTAAAAAGCATTCTTCAATCGTCAGTCTGGTTTGCACGTCCCCAACATTCTGAAAAAGAAAATATCTTAAATTGTTCACAAAACATCCTTAACGAAACACTGTTTATACTTTCGAGTACAGAACCCCTGAAGCGTTGCCATGGCCTCTGACCTGTAACACAGTGGCGCATGTCCCTCTTGTGTTTCTTTCTAGTATGTAACAGAATGCATGCCATGTGACTGTGTGGAAAGAGCAGATGTCTGTGTGTCAGTCTGTATCTATTCAGAAGTCATTAGGAAAAAAAAACATTGACGGGTTCGGAAACACATTTGGCTGGAATATTACTTGTTCTGTTGATGTCCTCGTCATCACCGGCAAACGACGTCCCCCTGGCACAGCATTGATGGGTAGAGCGTCGCAGGGGGAGGCGTTGATCTAATTCTCCCCACGGTAGGCATCTGTCTCAACCCGCAAAATCGACGTCCCTCACACAGTCATTGACGGTGAGCCGTCACAGCGTAGACTTTTGAATATCTCAAAAAGGTCTCCCAGATACACTGTCATCTAACCGCATAAGCGACGTCCTCCCATCATTGTACGTTAGCTGGGGCAGGGCTGACGGGGGTGGAAATTGAAATTCTCCCCACATGTACACTGGCATCAAGCCCGGCAAACTTTCCTTCCTCCACTTCAGCATTGACGGTTAGGCCGCGCAAACCCAAAAAACTAAGATGGTCAGAGAAGAGCATTGTGGTAAATTCTCCCTGCGTCAGGTGTGCACGTCACCGAACCTTGCAACGAACTTCCTCCACAGCACTGACGGTAGGGGGCGCTATGGAGACGGTGTGGAAACTGTTACGCCGCGAGATTGCACCGTCGATACACGCGCGCAACGAACTGTCTTCTCCTGCAACGGCCGACTGTAGTTAGCGCGGAGTACGGATGAATATTCTCATTCCCGTCCCAGTGCAGGTACACTGTACATCATTGCGTCTGGCTTGCGCCCGTCAGATCTCGTCGACTTCTATTTCTCACGCAGTACCCGGCTACTGGAAGTCGGGTCATAGTGCGAAGGATGCTTGCCTTCATATGACGTGGCAGCGGAATCCTAAGGGGCGAAGACAGTCTCTCTTGTTGAGGGCGCTACGTTTCGCCCTTATCATGAAAGCAACAGGGCTGACGCCGGCGTTTTCTCTCACTCTTCAGGGAAAAAATCTTCTGAGGCCCCAATAAATGTCCCTCTCCCTTCATTCAGCTTCTTGGCATTTGCAGATAGGGGTCACATTTTTCTTGGCCTTTGAGAACTTTTCAAAGCGGAACGCTGAATGCGGACTAGAGAGGTGGCCCTCTTCCGCTCTTTGATCGATGGTCGCTCTTTCAATAGGTATACAGCATTGCTTGTATTTCATTTTCTCTCTTTGATCACGCTTCTTCATCACTATCTTCAGCAGATCAGCATAAGTTTGTCCGCGCATGAGCACCTAGGTGGGCTGGGGATGCATAAGACTAGATGATTATTCCGTCTGCTTCTGATGTCGGCCAGTTGCAAGTTTCCTTCCAAACTCGAATAGACTTTTTGCCTTGCAATTCTCTGTTTCCTCTCATCACCCAATCGACATCAATTTTGCATCTATTCACTTGAGTGATAACATCATTCACTTTTTGTTCAATATTGGTTTCATCTTCTCTTCAATGGTTGTCATCTTTTGGTCCATACCTGTCAGTAAGTCTCATCACGTCTGACAGAGTGATGTCGGCGTCATTTGGTGTCAACTGGCCGAACATCGAAGTTCACGATGGGAGGCCGGAGAAAAATGAAAGTAGATTTAAGCTAGCATTGGTCTTCTTGTAATGGGCCTGGGATTGTTGGAATCAATGTCACAACCACTGCAGTAGAGATGAAGGCCACAAACACCAAGAACTACAGCAGCAAGCAAAGGCACTTCTTCTTCTCGACCTCAATCCTCACGTACAGTACAGGGTACAAAGGCTGACGAAAGGGTGTGGTCGAGCCTTCTCCACGTGCATGCACGTTTCCTCATGTAGGACTGAAAGTCCGTAACACCTAAAGAGACGTGCCGCCACAGCAAAAAAAACGAAAACACAGTCGGCTGAACTCGGCAAATGATGCCAAGCAGTCCAGTCGTGCGACTTTCTATGGAAGACTTAAAATCAATTAATCAGACAATAAAAAACAAAAAGGTACTGAAAATTAGCAGAGCTTCACCAAAACACGTCCGGACTCCCAGATCATGAAAACAGTCTTCCACAAACGCCCCGTGTGGTGTGTGTGGGTTGTGTTTGTGTGGTCTGTGCCTTGTAAGACAATCAGTGTAGTAAACGAGGATGTGAGACGTAGTGATTGAACATTTTTGTCCGGTCCAAAATGTGTCTGGGGACAGATTTCACAGATGGGGCAGTTATACCTGTTCGTCCGGGATTATTGCGGGGGCGATTGACGACTGGTTGACAGCTATTTCCACCCTCGTTTTGTTGTCAGTCGGGTGAGTGATGATTTCCGTTAGTCTCTGTAGATTTGCCGGCCATACAGACATTCCCCCATGGTTGCCGATGAGAAGATTTTTCGAGTTGGTTTTTGGTAGATTAATCAGTTCCCTGCAGGTGTCGGTGAGGGTCCCTGGGCTTGGCAAGAAAAACAGGATACCATGATAGGCGTGGGGTACAGCACCGGCGCCCCGGCAGCTTGGCTGTCCATACATCCTTGGCTGGCGTGGAGGAGAGCACGACCAAAAGGCGCATGTTCATATGTTGTTAGTTATATTGTAGGAATCCAAAGTCGAGGATTGTTTTTCCGCCTTCAAGCTGTGGCTTGGGGACGCTGACCACCAGGGCATATTGTTATTAACATTTTAAGAGGCCTCAAACGATCATGAGGTCCTTAGACAAGCTTTGCGTGGGGAGAGCTGACGCACACAGGTGCAGTAGTGTTATTATATTGTAAAGGCCTCAGATGTGATTGTCCGGATCAGCTGGCTGTGGATAGGCTGACCACACGCAGGCGTAGTAGTGCAGTGGTTATTATATTGTAAAGGGGCCTCAGGATTGTCCGTCAAGCTGTCGTGGGGAGGGCTGACCAAAAAAAAAAAGCACAAACAGGTCAGTTGTCCGACGTATGCTGTACACCCGACCCGGAACACGGTTTGAGGGTTTTCTCTGTGTGTGGTGTGCCCTGTGGGACACTGCACTTGGGGACTGTGTTCCTCTAGCGGCTCTCTGCTTTGCCGTGAGGAGTACCATGGCTGGTACTATATAGACTGTGATTTGGGCTCGTTGCAGCCCGATTCTGTAACTGTGTGCTGTTAGAACACGCTGCTGGACAGTGCAATGCGAGTTGGGTGTGTGCCACGAGACAAATATTGCTGTGACAGTTTTTGTGAATATGATGTTCGTTTGGAGGGAGGAGATAATCGTTGAAACTCTTGGGCATATATCAAAACACGGTTTATATTGCCACAGGTTGGATAAAACCGCCACAGGATGTGTGTCGGCGGATTGTGTTTATTATTGCATAACCTTTGGCTAGACGTGATACCGCTGGATATTGCGTATGCGTCGTGTGTTGGCGTGGATTGAATTTTGTGTAGTGCCTGCTAGTTTACACTGATGATTTATGGCGATAGTGTTGTGTAATGTCCTGATGGTTTCAGACAACATTAGAAAAAAAAAAAAAAGAAACTTAGTTTATGTGTTGCCATGGGCCGTGCCCATGTTCGTCGTGTTGAAGTGAGGGTGTACGTAGGAGTAATAAATAAATACTCATCCCACCTGTTTGAAAGTGAGAGTCAGACATTAACACACCCACACCACCACCACCCATCCGTAACAAAGAACTGTATTTTGGTAATAGGAAAGACCGATAAACCAGCATGTGCCACCGTCACCTCCCCAAATAACCGGAGAGGGACACCAACAACCAGGATTTTAGGCTTTGGCTGAATACAATCATTTCAGCATTGTTGATTTTTCGTGTTGTTTATTTTTTCTATAACATTACCAGCAACTATGTATGCTTGTTGGTTATACATCAATTTTCACAATGTTTAGTTTAGGATCTCAGTAGCAAACACGTCACCACTTCGGCCAGTTCACACTTAAAACTCCAAGCACAGTGTAAAGCACTTAATGATTATTCCTAAGAAGCTCTGCTGGGTAGGGCAAGACTTAACAGTGAAACAAAATCATGCTAGATGAACATCTTCACACACCACGCACCATCACCACCACCAGACCGTCACCACCAACACACCAAACAACACAGGGAAATATTTCAGCAGTCAGTTCCACAGTACCCATACAGCAAATGTTTCCCCACCCCGGTAGATCCCCACCCCCGGTGTCACACGAAAAACAACCCCCCCGTCCGTACAACCGAAAGAAGTGGCAGGTGCACACGACACTTTCCTAAAGTGAAGTACAATTAAAAATGGGCTAATTACACACAGACACCCACACACAGGACCTATACCACACATACACACCAACTACACACATCACAAAGCAATAGCAAAAGGCCGCATGGGGACAACTCCAAGAAGATGGTGCGGACTGGAGGAGATCGCTGGTTGACACAGTTAACAGACCGTCTGTCATTAGTATTCATCTTGAAGTTTTACTGGCTATGATGTCACAATGCACAGTTATAATTAGTGTACTGTGAGAGAATGTATGGACTGTTCACTTGACTCACGGATTGTAAGTACCGTCACCGTCGAACCTGTAGACGCTTTAGTGTGATAAACTGTTTGAAAATATCTCGAATTTATTTGAAGACTTGAATTTGTGTTGGATTTTCAACTGACGTGCACGACACAGGCGCCCCAACGGTGCTAACAATGGTGTCGTTTCGTCATGAATGTGCTTGATGCAGATCACAGCAGCCTGCTCTATAAGTTTTCAAGTTAAAAATTTCGTGGCCTGTGACCTGGAAATGAACAGTGATCGGAACTCTAGTGACCCCTGCCCCCTCCTCGAGTCAGCAGCGCAACGGAATGGTGTGTGAGTGTTCTTCTTACCTACTGTGTAGTAAAAAAAAAAAAAAAAAAAAAAAAAACTTGTTCACACACGCGTGCGCGTGTCATCATGGGTGACACATGCCACACACACACTCTCGGACATCCAGCACACAACAGGCCCATACAGATAATTACGAGAAGTGCAAAAGAAACTTAAACCACACTTGATAAAATCCAGAAAAACAGCGTTTTTGTGGTGTTGCTGAAATTGAACTGATCGTCTGGCCGTCATGTGCTTTTATTTTATCGATACTCTGCTATTGCCAACGAGGTCATTTCAAACTGGAATCACAAGCGACTATTGATGTCATGAACGTGAACGTGTTTCTTTCCTTCATCATCCCAGTGGATATTCTGAAACATGGCGATTCTCTGGCTAAAAAAATTCATCATTCGCGTATACTCCTGCCAGCCCCGTCAAAACGTCCTGACACTAACTCTGTACTTCAAGTCTAGTTCCAGTTCAGTGCTGGTACCTTCCTGTGCCAAGCGGTAAAGGACTGTACACAGTGGGACATACAGAGGAAGTATGTGAGGTCATCAAGACATCTTGTGCAATCCTACCTACCAAATGGAGACGTGGTCTGTCTGACAAAGGCTATTGCTCAGCATTCCTCTGACCCTTCATAGAGGTCTGTGTCCGATCCTCAGTTTAAGAGGTCTCCACACGAATGTGTCAGTCACCAATCCATAGAAGATTTTTCGACCAGGACGATATAAAGACTTACCCATTAGGTACTTCTTCTATGTCTCGTCCCCCCTCTGGCGTCTCCCAAGACAAGAACAAGTTGCACTGTTCACTCTAAAGATTTTGTGGCTCCCTCCCTCCTACCCCTCCTCCGCATACCACAGAGTACTAGTACCCAGCAGGACAGTCCACTGATGTCTGCGTCGAGACCATCTCGTCCGAACCGGAAGAGCACCATTCTCAGCCCCACACCATCACAGCCAACAGCAAATTCTGAAAACTGACGCTGAGGAGCAGTTAACCCTAAAGTCAAAGTCACCACTGCTCACCATACACAGCTTGGAGCTGAAGGTCAGTGGTCATCTTGTTCCCCCTGAGGGATGAATACCCAAGCCCCTTCAACTCCTGTGGGAGGACAGTGAAAACTGGGGAAAATTGGGCGTCATCACAAAGACTCCGCAAGCTCTGCAGACGTACTTTGTGTGTCCCCCCCAAGTCAAAAGAAGGGTGACACCTCTAGTGAGAAAGGAGGAGAAGGAAGACAATCCCTGACGTATTACCTCGGCTGGGGCGATTTCAACAGCAGCTTCAAGACACCACAGTGTCCCCGACCTCCAGCTATCGTTCTGTCTCTGAACTGCAATAGTTCTGTGTGTCGTGGGCAAATTGAAGACGCCAAGTGTTGTGCGAAAATGAACTAAAAACATCCATCTTTGCTTCCAACACTGAGTAGACATACTCAAAAAAGAGAATCACTCGCTCAAAACTCGAATTGGAAATGTCTTTTCTGATTTGAAAAAAACTTAAAACAAACTGGATTACGTGATGCTAGCAAACAGTGTGGTGAAGGGAATGTTCAAAGTAAGCAAGCGAACGGTTTCCACAACCTCCGCACGTGCACCACCGACATCACGAACATTCAAACAATGAATCTGTACAAAACTTGAAACTTTTCTGGGCCCCACAGGAAATATTACAGAACCGTGCTGCCCCCGATGACGCAGTGACGAGCATACTCCGGATCAACCATCTCTTGCCCGGCAGGGGACCAGCCAGACCACCAAGGGTCCCTCGCAAAAGCACAGCTACTCCACCCCAGGGACATCTGAGGCAATCAAGTTATATTATTAAGGAAGGGAGATTATATCTGAAGGCCCTCTACCCGGATAGCCACATTAGTAGGCACACAAAGCCAAACTCTAGTGTTACTACAAAAAAGAGTCAATCATCATCCTCAGAAGCAAATGAGAGCAAATATAAACAGCCAACAACGTGTGCAGGGCATTCTTGTCAATACGTTCGAGTATCTGAGAGAAACTTCGGTTCTACTTATTATTGGCGACTAGGTAGTTATGTAGTAGAAACATTGAAACCTACAGCAGACAATAGCATCAAGACAAGACCTTGTAACCATCCAAATTTTGGTGCTCGGTATGTCTACTTAACGATTACTGGTTTTCCGTGGCTGCTACATAAATCACAACGTTTTTATCACATATCAAACAAGTGTTGATCGCTCCGTCCTGATGTAAGTGTCAAATGACTGGAGGAAGGCTACCCGGACGGAGTAGTCTCTAAAGAAACTTGGTGAGAATTTCATATCATCTAGCCACTCAAGGTTTGGCCAAATGCCAAGTAGTCCTTAGTTCCTGTATACCATACATAGAGCAACTAGCAAGAGGCAAACACCACCAACACTATACATTATTTTAACAATCCAAATCTCAATATGCAAAACACAGCTTGTGAAATGCATGAAAGCTCTGACTTTAGTTGACACACTACGCAGGCACCATTCACAACGACAACCATGCATAAAAACCTAAACTTGTCCCTGTACAAGAAATCTTATTCACCCCAGACGTAAGCAGGTACAGCGAACCTGGCAGTTAATTGATCACAGCAGATCTTATCGTCGCTCTCACACGGTGATTTTAATTTCATCAGACGGAAAGTAGTCTTGCTGTGCATTACTCAGTGTCAACTCCCCTAGCAAAATCTCCAACCAGTTCTGTAAAGTAACATGTATTTCCTCTCAATCAACAGAACAGTTTCCCCCGGTTTAGTACAGCCAGCAAGGCAATGCACCATCTGCCGATTTACCGCCAATAAGATCCATGAATCACTGTTATCCAACTCTTTTTCATAGAGACAACCCACCACCACCACAAACAACACTCAAAGGCGCACATGATCGTGGCCCCCCGACCATTCGGACCGGTCCTTTTTTACCATTCCCCTGGCCTCTTCCTCTGTCTAAACAGCGGTCAGAAACAATTCATGTTTCCGCCGCCCCTTTCTCCCCCCTGTGCAGTAGCAATGAACCCAGTTGCTGCCGGTTCCGCAATGGAAGGTTTTATGACCTAGTGGGCAATATCATAATAATGTGCCTGTGACACAAACACACTCCTATGCCATTATAATGCAATAGATCAATTTCTGTTCAAATTTGATGGCTACAGAAACACTCAACAAATACAACCGGCACCACCGACGTTGCTAGTTGAGTGTGTGTGTGTTTGTGGTGTGTGTGTGTGTGTGTGTGTGCTGTGTGTTGTGTGTGTGTGTTGTGTGTGTGTGCTAGGGGAGCGCGGCGGGTGGGGAGCGCGCGCGCCGCGCGTGTATGTGTGTGTGTGTGTGTTGAACAGCGCGCGTCGCGAAGCGCGCGCGTTGTGTGTGTGTGTGTGTGGGTGTGGAACTATTGGATGTGTTTAGTAGTGTTGGCATATAAACTGGCCGATGGTCTTTGATGGAAGTCAACTGCACTGTATATTTACAAAATAATTAATATGCTTGGATTCTGATTGTATGCATATGTCATTCTTGGTCTCCTTGTTTATTCGCATTTTCGATCTACCATTTATCATTTCATCTTTGCTTTTCGTTTTCGTTCTTTGGGTGGCCGTAAAGATTGATTTTGTATGCCTACAAAACCTTGTTAACAGTGTGTTCTTGATAGAAAAACCGTTTCATGTTATTTCCTTGATGAACGTTTGAATTAAGAATTGTTTGTCTCATATTGATAAAAGTTAATAGACATAATCTGTCTTGGTTTTTCACTTTCATTCCACAGTTTATAAAACTAAACCGTTTGTGGCTATAATTGTGTATATTTTTAACTACCATTCACTCACCTTTGTAATAAGGGAAGTACTTGTGCATAGGCCTGTGGTTTGTATAATGAATGTTAAAGTGGTAATATGATGAACTTCTAACGTTAAATACATGCCACCTCACAAAGACAGGGGCTTGAGTGGAACTTCAGTGTTGGATATATCTAACATATATAACAGTGCCCATAGAAATAAGACCCCTGATGATATTGCTACAAATTTACACAAAACATGGCGAATAACCTTTCATGTTTTTTGTTGCATAGCTGAATCCAGATTAAACTGGATATGATACCATGATTCCGATATTTACCATGGGGGCCGAAATTATGACACAATCTCAGACTTGATGATCCATTTTGCAAAAAAAAAAACAACACAAATCAACAGGACAGGATTAACTTTTATATTGTGCAAATTCAAGTAAGATTTAAAAAGACTGCTCACATATTAGAGAATTATGGCATTGAATCTGTTTGGATAGAAATAAGTAGTAATTAAACATTGTAAACCGATTATTATAGGATTTCTATACAGAAACCCAGCCGAAACAACTGACTGGTATGATAAGTTTAATTTGATGATGGATTCTGCATCTTAGCATCGGGGGAGCAAAGAATTGATTGTTTTTGAGTGACTTTTAATATTGATTTGACAATACCAGGAACAAAGATGGAGTCCGCAGGTTATTCAATTGTATGGATTAGAACAATTCATCAATCGATCGTGACGCAACACGGTCATTAACTGAACACGCATTACTGCAAAACCGGAAACCTAATTGATCATGTTTACGTCACGCAAGACAACTTATTTGTTTGTCAAGAGCAAATATTGTGTAAGTATAGGTTTCTGTTCAAATCGGATCTCACAGTGAATCAGTTCATCTCTGTTTGGTTTTACATGATGAAGAAAGTTTGTAAAAATTCCTAAGTTGGGGAACATAAGGAAACTCTTTACAAACAGATTCTTTCACACATTTTGACAAAAAAATGCATTTCTTTTCTTGATGATTTACTTTCCTCGGCTTAGCTTAGGTTTATGGTGTTTACCAGATAAAGAAACCCGTCTGATGAAGTCAATCACTTACTTACTATACCAGGATACATTTTCAGTTCAATATATGAAAAACATGCTCTCCCTTGTGTTAGAAAACGATAAAAACAATACTATGAACCCCCCGTGGTTGACGAAGGAAATAGACAATGATATACATAAAAGAGATCATTTACTCAAGTCAAAAAGGACAAAGAAAAATTTAGAAAACAAAGAAACCAAAGTGAATTCCATGAAACGAAAAGCGAAAAAAAAAAATATTTTCAAGATTTGTTATTCTCGTTCTCAGAATTCAAATCGATCTGGAAGGCTATTAATCTTTTAACTAATGGTAAATCGAACTCCAAAGTTAAGAATCCAATAAAGGATATTTCACCGGAAGATTTGAACTTTCATTTTGCAAATGTTGCTAGGAGGAGATAATAGTAAATGATGATACAAAATCAAAATGATTTACTGAAGAACTAAAGCAATATTGCTGTTCTAAAACAATCTCCTCAACTTTCACTATACCGTCAATTTCAGTAAATGAAGTGTGTTATGGGCTAATGGGTGTCTAAAAACAATCTGGAACAAGAGGTTTAGATGGAATTGATGGAAGGATACTGAAAATTTGCCTCATCTGCTATCGCTGATACTACACTCACCTATATTTACAACTTGTGCATGATTGAAAAACCAATTTCCTCGTATCTTCAAACAAGCCAAAGTCATACCTTTGTACAAAAATGGTGATTCCACCAATCCGTCTAACTATAGACCTATCTCAATATTACCCATTTTGTCAAAACCACTTGAAAGACATATTCAAAGACAATTATATTCTCACTTTAAGCATTATGATTTGATTCATGAAAATCAGTCAGGCTTTAGAGAAAATCACTCCTGCCATACGTCTCTTATACAGCTTACTGATTATTGCCTGTCAAATATAAATAATAACGAAATTACTGGAATCCTTTTTTGTCGACTTTGCTAAAGCCTTTGATGTTATAAACCCATTCCCTTCTCATGAAAAACTTGCACACTATAACCTATCGAACCAGCCATAGACTTCATTAGATCTTTTTCTTTCTGATCGTCAACAACTTGTTGAAATTTGTAGCAGACGGTCAGAATTACTCAATTTGGAATTTGGTGTTCCACAGGATCAGTATTAGGACCTCTCCTATTCTCTATTTACATAGGTAACATCTCATAAAGTACTAGGGGCTATCATGATATAAGGATTTAACGTGGTACGACCATATTACTGACCTTGGAAATGTCTTTCAAAAAGGATTTATCAATTATCAAAAATAAAACATTTTCTGAATCTCCAGTCAAGGAAATTATTTTTTTCATGCACATATTTTATCTCTCATTGATTATGCGTCTATGCTATGGGATAATTCTAGTGAAACAAATTTGAAACAAATCAATCGTTTACATAAGAGAGCTATAAAGTTGGTGCAATTAAATCTAATTCCTTGACAGGTGATGACTATAAAAAGTTAGATATTCTTCCATTCAAAGAGAGACTCTTTTTGATAAATGTTTATGCATGTATAAAGTATTAAGGGAATAGCTCCAAAGAAAATTATCTGAAACTTTGCAAATAATGAAAATAGACATGTTCACAAACTTTCGTTCCTAGACCCTGTAACAATCTTTACAAATCTAGCTTCATATATTCTGAAGGAACGGCATGGAACAATTTATCTTTTCTTTAAGAACATGTCCTTCTAAACTACTGTTCAAAAAAGCACACTGAAAAAATATTTGATGGACAAATCATAAAGTAATTTATGATTATTTATATTGTTGCAGATTCTCTCTCTCTCTCTGCCTCTTTCTCTCTCTCTCTCTCTCTCTCTCTCTCTCTCTCTCGTCTCTCTCTCTCTCTCTCTCTCTCCGTCCTCTCTCTCCTTCGTCTCTCTGTCTTTCTCTCTGCCTCTCTGTCTGTCTCGTCTATTGGATCTCTTTGTCAATCTCTATCTGTCGCTCTGCCTATGTCTGTCCTCCCCCTCCTTTTTCTCTCTGACTGTCTGTCTGTCTACTGCCCTGCTATCTGTCGCTCTCCTCTCTCTCCTCTCCCCCGGGTCCCCCTCCCCCCCTCTCCTCTCTCTCTCTCTCTCTCTCTCTCTCTCCCTCTCCAAATAGGTCTTTATTTGCCCATGCTTGATATGTTGCCCATTCTGTCCGTCAAAATATTGATTAATGGTTGTTAATTGTTTCGTTGTTATCATTCAATTGTTGTATATTTCTGATTTCTACATTTGCATTGCTTCGCATTTTTTCTGTTTTTTCACTATTGTTATTGATATTTATGCTTTTTTTTGTGAGGGCAGGATGAAAAAAAGCTGTAAAGCTTATTCTTTAACCCTCAATAAAAATAATTTTGACTTGACTTGACTTAACTTGACTTGACACACACACACACACACTTGTCGAAATACCGCCTAAAAGCACATGAAGAAAGAAGAAGAAGAAGAAGAAGAAGAAGAGAGAGAGAGAGAGAGAGAGAGAGAGAGAGAGGGGTGGGGTGGGGGTGGGGTGGGGGTGGAAGCGGATTATCACTTTGTTCTCCTAAAATCACGCGGAAGTAAATACGTTTAGACAGGCACTTCCCTTGCGGTCCTCTCCTCAACCAGCAGCTCGGTTCTAGGGCCGTGAGTTCCAGTTGTGCAGCGTCAGAAAGTTAGCATGCAACGAAATTTGTTTCGTGTAACATGTCACCGTGTCATTTTCTATTATTCTGGCAACAACGTAATATTAATGTACAATATCGAAGTGTTTGAAGCGATCTATTTCTACTCTTCTGCAGTTTTATTTGTTTAATTCACCGAAGGTGATAGGCCTGTATAGTTTAACTCGATTATGTTCAACAAGATATGGCTATATTTGGCCCATAGTAGCTCTTTATCTAGTAGCAAAGTTGTTTGTGACTGCTGTTCCTTATGTCATTGCGCAACAATAGTGTAACAGTGTAATATTATCATGCAATATGTCTTTTATTAGACTATAGAAGATTTAATTGTAAGTGATCAGATTTTAAAAGAAAAATGTTAATTTTGTAACGTTGAAAATTTGCTGTAAACGTTATTGACAAATTCACGGCCATTACCAGTTATTGACATGCTCTTGCAGCGGATGGCCAGAAAGGGCTGTTGACTATCAATTATTCTGAAAATATGGTCTTGCTAGCGCTTGTCATTGCTGAGAAAAAGTTATCACACACACACACACACACACACACACACACACACACACACACACACACACACAAATATTACATAGAATCACTCAGTGCATATATAAATATGACAGGCAACAAAAAAAAAAAAAAAAAAAAAAACGAAAACAAAAAAGCCGTGAAGTAAATTGGCGAAGGCCACTGCTTTATGCCAAGTGAAGGCTTAAAAATAAAGGTAAGGGTGAAGACCAGACCATGTCTGAAGAATGAAGAAGCCTGGATCTTGCATCCAGTCTTTATCTCACATGCTTCCTTTATAACATGTGCTGAGAGCTTTGATCAGATAAGGAAGACAAAGGTCACACGATAATATGTATGTCTCTATGCCAATGATGATTATCCATTCTTATGGGTAATGGGTACTTTGGTAAAGTATTGGATGCAACAGGGTTGAACCTCAGACAATAATAAGCTGACATGTTGATAACATGAGATATTAACATGCTGAGATCTCATAACCTGATACATAGAAATCTAAGGTGGATGGCTGACGTATTGATTTTTTTTAAGTGAAAAAAAACTTTTAGCTTAATGGGTTGCGATAACATTCTAATGGTATTAAGAGTCTGTGGGACGTGAATGAATGTAAATAAACGGACAGAAACATTTCGAGAAAACATTTTTTACGAACAATCCTGGAAACAAGACAGCATGGATACTGGTCAAGGACGCAATGGGGTTACAAGCAAGGAGACCCTAAACCACCATCAGTGCAGCACGCATGTGGAGAGTCTGTTCACTTTTCTTGTAGGGTAGATTAGCCATTTGTTGGAAATCGCAGCTTTCATTTCCATTCTAACCTGTACCTGTCATTCAGAAAGCAGGGCAACAAGGGCAACAGGGGCGCTAAATGAGTTTCGGTTGGATTGAAATGTGGCTTATGTCCCATTTTAGGATGAATCTCCTCAGAAGTATCCATGACCTCCTAACTTTGGATGCAAAACCAGACGATCCTACAAGTGCACTCTCCTAATGCAATTAAACAGAGGAACGTGTACTGGGCTATGCAGAGAGGGTGTTAACATAAGTAAAGCACCTAACTTGACGCAAGCAAGTAAAACAAAAGACATATTAGACGCGGTAAAAGTCTATGAAATGGATGCGCTCGTAAGAAAGGGCTGAATGGTAAACAAAGAAGCTACATTGAGCGACATTGTAGGCTCAGACTGAAACGGATATCAGTATTACTGAAAACAAACTAAAATGAAAGCAAACACACAAAACAAGGTGCAAAATAATGCTCCATTTGATACTTGATACGAAATACAAGAAAACTTTCACTTCTTCCCCAGATGACAGTCAGCATCTTAAGAGTATTACTGACGCCAGCATCTGAAGAGTATTAGTGACGTCTGATGTTTGTAACGTCTGAAGAAAACATATTTGTTGAAAATGTACTTGTCTATCAAGCCACGCCCTACTTTATGCTTTGTTCGTACCTGTTCGCTTTTATTACATACGCAACCTTCAGGTGCTCTTTTGGAGAAGAGCGACCCAAGCTGAGGGCAACAGTCGGAAATCTAGACCATTGAGAGAAGGATAACACCCAGCAGAAGAAAATAATGAATGATGGAGGACATTTATCAAACACAAATAGTGTGAAATATCTGACGAAGAGCTCATTTTTTTTTTTTTTTTTCTGATGATAAGATCCAATATTTTTCTTCAGATAATGAAATTGTCCTCAGAAACCTGATACTTCGATGAAAAAAGTGAAAGTAAATAAAATAATGATGATGGAGGACTTTATCAAACACAAGTAGTGTGAAATATCTGACGAAGAGCTCATTTTTTTTTTTTTTCTGATGATAAGATGCAATATTTTCTTCAGATAATGAAATTGTCCTCAGAAACCTGATACTTCAATGAAAAAAGTGAAAGTAAATAAAACAAAGAAACAAACAAATGGTGGGAACTGAATTATTGTAGCTCAGATAAGCATAGAAGAAAATGGTGAATGAAAAAAAATGGCATTGAAGATCAGGTGGATTTAAACGACGAAAGCTTGAATCCGAAACTTCCTTTTCTCTCTCTTTACAAAATGTCTTCTGACACATATCAAAGGCCACACCATTTGCCCCATTCGGTTAGCGTCTTCGATGTTATGAGTTATCTGAGCTTTGTGGCATCTTAGCTTTCGAGTGACTAGCGAAAGTGTACGGTAACTTCTCCCCATAATGAAATAAATACACGCCCATAACACCGAGCGAATACTGTTCACAATAACTAATCGCCAAGCAGAACTGCCAACACAGAGCATACAAAGTAGTTTGCACTGGGTGCCCTGTGTTGGAGTTTCTGTTAGTCGACTTGGTGTTGTAAGCAGCATTCGTATGGATTTATGGGCGTGTAGTTATTTCATCATGTGAGGTTCTGTTTGCTCTGTGATGGCATTCTGCTGGGCGGTTTGCTGTCGTAAGCAACATCTTTTTGACTTGTGGGTTTGTAGCTATTTTATCATGTGAAGAGGAAATATCCTGCATGTTCGCTGTTTACTGTTCACTATTCCCCGCTTCATTTAGGATTTCCGTTCTTACCTTCCCTGGTCCACATTTGCTGGAGGTGTAGGGGCATTGGACCTCATCTTCGTGCTCTGCACACTGAGAAAACAAATCACAAGGAAAGTGCTCAAACAGGTCAGGCCACACTACCGCTGAACAGTTCCAGACACGCAATCCTGAAACTCGACGAGGTTTCAGGTTTTCTGGGTGGAAAGAAAAGCGAAGCTTAAATCGAACACACCGTGAAAAAAACCATACACTGTTGGTAACATACAAAGACAAATGCGGCTCGCTGTTTACTCCATGACCAAAATCATCAGGGAACAGAAATAAAGGGGAACGGTAGTTCTTGAGAAATGTTAAAAATTTCTGTCTGGAGCCACACTTGCCACTAAAGGCGGTTATGTTGCGCACAGTCTGCCATGTAATCGTGGTCACGAAGATGATGTGGTGTTTTGGTCTGGTCAGAGTGACACAGCTCCTCATTGCCGCTGGACATGGCATGGCTCCATCCAATCCTGGTGTTGTGTACATACCTGCACACCACACAAAAGTCCTGGTGACTGTATATAACCTGCACACCACACAACAGTCCTGGTGACTGTATATACCCTGCACACCACACAACAGTCCTGGTGACTGTATATACCCTGCACACCACACAACAGTCCTGGTGACTGTATATACCCTGCACACTACACAATGGTCCTGGTGTTTGTATACCCTGCACACCACACAACAGTCATGGTGACTGTATATACCCTGCACACTAATCAACGGTCCTGGTGACTGCATATACACTGCACACCAAACAAATTCCTGCTTAGTGTGTATATGCTTCTCTCCAAATAACAGACCTGTGTGAGTATATATATATATATACAATTATTAACAAAGCTTGCTCTTATGTCTTAGATTGAAGAAAAAGGGAGGGGGGGATAAGCATTCATATCTGCAGAGAGCAAAACAAGGTACATTTTCTTGTGAAAAGTAGATAACATAAAAAGATAACCTCTCAAGACACCAGTGCTGAGGGCCAGTTCTTGGAATGAATCCACGAGGGACTTAATCATAATAGACCAATAAATTCCAAGGATAAAGTAACCGAACACCGTTCCAGCAACTTACAGAGCAGCTTGGTGTTCCAATGACTGCAAGAAATGTTCAGTTATAAACAAAGCTTGCTCTTATGTCTTAGATTCAAGAAATAGGGGGAGATAAGCTTTCATATCTGCAGTGGTAGTTAATTCTGCCTAACTAGCAGTATGTGCTTGAGAGGGTGAATGGGGAATAATAAATGCTTCTCAAAATCGAGCCTTCAGCAAGCTTATAGTTTCCAAAGTGGTGACAATCTCCAATGGGGAGGAAACTCACTAACATATAACTCCTGGTCAGATACCGGTATTTCGAAACCTGATTTTTTCTCCCCAGTGACGCAGAAAGTGGTAACTTGACTCCTTTACCTTTTCGGTTTTAAGAAGAATGCTATCCCAGAAAAGGGCTGGTGTGCAATACCGTAGTATGTTTGCTGAGTTAAAAACAACCAACCAACCAACCAACCAACCAAAGGTGCCATCTAAGAAACACTGAAAATCATGAAATAGCAAAACAAACTATATTTTCTTGTGAAAAGTAGAAAATGTAAAAAGATAACCTCTTAAGACAAAGTGTTGAATCCACAAGGGACTAAAGCGACAAGAAGAGAGACAACTTGTGAGACGACATGTAACAAACTGAATCCCAAAATCACTCGCTTCCACATTAATTACCTTGTGCTTAAGGCAGCTTATTTCGCACTGAAGTGCTTCCAGGCAGACCTCGATAGAAAACATGTGCGCCTGCTGATTGGTAATTCTTCTGTAACCTGTCATAATTCACAGGTTACTAAGGTTTTAAGCGATTTTAGTATGTTTTAAAAAAAAAGCTTTCATGAGCAGTGACTGTATTATTTTGAGGTAAAGACATTTACTGCTTTCCCCTAGTATTGTTTGTTCTATATGTCTGGTTGTTTGGCTGATTTTAGTATTAAGACACATTTTATTTCCTATTTGTCCATTTCCTGTTGCCTGGCCTCTTCCTGCAAATGTGTTGAGCCACCAGACAGACAGGTTGTGGAAACGGTCTGCATAGCTTGGGGATGCTAATCCAGGCTAATTACTCTTAAGTATTGAAGTTATGCTTCTATAAGATACCAACTGATTCTTTTCCTTTAGAATTGCAGTATATTTTTCTATGCTGTCAGCTGGATGGCATTGATTTTTGGTGGATTTTTCTATAAGAATTGCACTTGGCTTTAGCTGTTTTATTTTCAGTTGCTAGAATTTTAGGCCCACATGTTGAATTGAATTTAAACCTAACTGTATTATTCAAAGATGAGTTCAGGTTATTATTCACTGTTGCTTTAGAATGTGGTTGACACCACATTGTTTCAGACACATTTTTGAGAGATTGTGTTTTAGACCACATGGTCCTAAATAATTCTCATTGAGATTGTGTTTTAGACCACATGGTCCTAAATAAGTCTCATTTCCCCTTGTCTTTGGCAGAAAATATTTAATGGCACCACATGGTCCTAGACATAATTTTGTAATAATGGAGTCTTGGCCACATGGTACCAAATGTATGTTTACCTTTTTGTTCCTTGCAGTAAAATAGTGTTGCTACATCACATGGTTTTAGTGGAGGAAAGGTCTGCATCACATGGTTCTTTGTGGTTTAATCATGGCACATGTGTTAAGTTTGGAGGAGTTTTCCTTCAGTTTCGGAGGATGTTTTAGTTTTTGCCTTCTCAGTTGGAAAGAAAAAAATACCTGCTTTTAAGGATTACTGTTATCCTTAAAATTATTTTATTAGTGTCAATTTAGAGACTAATTTTAATCACAATGGCTATGGTAGTATGAAACTGGTTTTATGGGGACATCTGTTGGAAATCTGGGAGAGGAATGATTGGTCTGGCTTGCTGCCTACTGGTTCAGCTGGATGACTGATAAAGGATGTAAACAGATTTGCCTCCATGGTCAGGCGGCCGATTGATAGCAAAGAGCTTTCAGTGTATTGTATGCAACTCACTGTATTCAGTTTGACATTGGGTCGAATCAAAGTGTGTTTGGCATTACCATAACCAGGGCCAAGTGGATTTTAACTTGATAAGATCACTACTACTTTATTAGTGACACATTGTCCTCGTTGTGCGTTTCCCAGTTGAGATGTTTGCTGAAAGTCTTTGATGGCTTTTGGTTTGGTCATCGTTATTATTTGCACTAGCTACATTCTTTGATGTAAAGAAAGCATACGACCGTATTTGGCATGCTCGATTATTGTATAAACTGAAAAATATTGGTATTTGGGAATATGTATGATTATATAAAAAAAAAAACTTTCTAGAAGGAAGAAAATATGTGTACCGAATTGGAAAAATATATTCATCAGTCAGGAAAATAGATAAGGGCATTCCTCAGGGTTCTGTTACTGCACCTTTATTATTTATGATCCTTTTACATGATCTCCCAAAGGCATTGTCAAAAACCACCAATGTAGTGCAGTATGCAGATGATATTGCCATTTGGATTAATACTTCATTAAGGAAGCACTCGAATAAAAGGGCAGTAAAATTTGTACAGACAATGTATCAAGGAGAATTGGACAGATTGTCTGCTTACATGAAAGAGAACGGTCTTGAATTATCTGGTGAGAAAACTTGTTTAATGCTTTTTAATAATGGCGAAAAACCAAAGGCTCTGCCCACCTTATTCTTGACGACAATGTTCTACAATATAAGCAAACAGTCAAGTTCTTAGGAGTGTTTTTAACACCAAAGCTGAACTGGAAAAAGCATATTGGAAATTTGATAGATAAAGCTAGGAAAAGGATTAAATTTGCTCAAAATTTTATGTTGTCAACCATGGGGTCAAGACTGTACCGCACTTTTACATTTATATACATCGTTAATCCGATCAAAATTAATATATGGACAGGAAGTATACTTCTCTGCATCTAACTACCTTTTAAAGAAAACTGCAAAGCTTAGATAGTAAAGCTTTAAAATTACTTTGGGTGTTCCAGTGCACACAAACACAATGAAATGCTATAAGGAGACAAACATTTTACCTCTTAATGAACAACGAATGTTGGATGTGTCCAAGTACGTTGTAAGAGGCCTATCTGTAAAAAAAACTCTGTTACTGATGAAATTCTTATGGATTCCAACAAGGAATACCCCAAAGGTCTAAAAATATATATATCATACATAGAGCCAATTAGAAATTTCACTTGTGAGCTTATGTCAGATGTAGTATTGATATTGATGCAATTTCGGAGATTCCTATTGTTCCTCAAATGCCCCCATGGGAGCATCTCAACGCAAAAATTGATGATGAATATATACTACTTTGAAGAAAGATGACAATGTAAATATTCTAGTAAATGAAGTTCGAGAACATCTCGAAAAGACTTATCCAAATCATTAAAAAATATTTACAGATGGTTCAATAATGGAAACGTCTGACAGTGGTGCTGGATTCACTATACCATCCTTAAATGTGCAAAAGTCTTTCTATCTAGGCAGAATTTTTCAATTTATACATCAGAGCTATATGCAATTATGAAAACTCTGAATTATATCTTATATGACACGCCAGTATCATTTTATAGTGTGCTATTTTGTGTGATTCAAAATCAGTTTTACAATCATTAAAGCACTGGAACTCTAAAATTAGAACTGATATTCTTTTTGAAATTAAGCATCTATTACATTGTTTACTTTCCCGAGGTATAGCAGTTGATTTTTGCTGGGTTCCTTCACATTGTGGCTTAAAAAGGGAATGAATTAGCAGACAAATTGGCAAAGCAGGGAGCTTGTACAATTTCTGAAACACCCTTCAACAAAGTCGTAAATTTTTCTCCGCATGAATTGATCCAGCGATTGGAAAAGAATATGCGGAAGAAACATCTTAATGAGAAATTATTCGTTCTGCCATCATGTCCAAGGTATCTAGCCAGATTAATTCATAAATTACGGTTAAATACATGGAATACAAAATATTCACGAGGTATAGCGTGTATATGTCAGGAGAATATCTCAATTCGTCATCTTTTATTTGAATGCCCTATACTAACCCCAGCTTATAAGGAGAAGAATATTTTATAAATAATTCTGACAATGTTGATAGTGTGGTAAGGATGGGGGAAGGTGCTGATAGTACAATGGAATGTGTATTGCAGTTTAAAGGTCTAAGATCATCTTGTGATGAAAAGACGTTGAATAAAACTACTGAACTGAACTGAACTGAACTGTTATTATTTGTGTTTTTTTCGCACACAGTCATGTACAGATTTTTATGTTTTGTATTCTTTTGCTGTGCCCCCTTTTGTGTTTTCATCTCCTTTTTCCTCTCTCTGTCACAACCCAAAAAGTTCTCTTTGTCAATAACTATCTGAAGGTTGAATCAGTCCATGTTTAGAGTTAATATTGTTGTTTGGATTTCTGCCTATTTACAGTATTAATAAAAATTGGAGGTGTGATCGCACAGTCAGAGTTTTGGTTATTTGTGGTCTGGGTCCGTGCGTTAGGAACCTGGTGTACTCTACAGCAGTAGCCTGTATTAACAACATGGACACAAGCCACTCTGACAGCTGTAATTAGATGTCAGCCACTATCTGGCAGTGGGCTGTGGACAGAAATGTATGGCTGAGTGCATACCACATCCCAGGGAAAGACAATACAGCTGCGGATGAAGAATCAAGAAAATTAATGTAGATGCAGAGAGGAAAGTGGACAGTACTGTGTTGACAGATGCGGATTTCCTTTGATTTTGTTTGCTTCCAGAATAAATAAACAGCATCACTGTTATGTCTCTTATAGAGCCGACCCAGAGGCACATGCAGTTGGTGCTTTCTCCTTAAATTGGGGAAAACTACAATGGTATGCTTTTCCTCCTGTCAGTGTGCTGCCCAGTGTTTTACAGAAGATATGGAAGGAGAGAGCGACAGGCCTGCTCATTCTCCCCTTGTGGCCCACACAGGTCTGGTGGCCGGTTGTGCAGAAAATGCTGACCCAGGAACCAGTCCGTCTACCCTCCACACCTGCCCTGCTCACACTGCCCAACCACCTGGGTCGCACTCACCGCCTGCTGCCAAAGCTACAACTTCTGGCATGCAGTGTATCAGGAGCACGTTTGAACAGAAAGGATTCTCCCCTGATGCTGTAGATCTTCTCATGAGCTCCTGGAGGCCTACCACCAAAAGGTTGTACAATACATAAATTAGTAGGTGGATGGAATATGCCTAAAAAAAAAGGCATGGCAGTGAGATCACCCACACCGCCACAGGTTGCAATTTTTTTAGCTTTCACGTTTTCACCGGGGGCAAGCTATAGTGCTATAAATACGGCAAGAAGTGCATTATCAGTTCTTCCGCCGCCATTGTAAGGTGTATCTGTAGGTAATTTACCAGAAATTTGCAGACTTGTCAAAGGGGTTTTTTGAGGAAAGACTTGCACTGCCAAGGTACGGACACACCTGGGATGTTAGTCTAGTGTTGAATCACACGTGCTCCAGATGATAGATGCTTTGGATTGATACAACTGACATTGAAAACAGTAACTCTAATGACACTTTTTACTGGGCAAAGAGGCCATGTTCTTCATCTACTGAAAATTACAGATGTGTATGTCAGTGAAAGGAAGTGTATTTTACTGCTTTCTAGTAAACACACAAAAACACTAAGTCAGGCAGCCACGCAGAACCAGCAGAAATTCTAGCTTATTCGCAAAACACCAAATTATGCTTAGTGACGCACATATGACGGTATCTGAAGAAAACTGAAGCGCTCAGGAAAGGGCCAGAACTCTTTATTGCCATCCATAGACCACATGCTCCCATTTCCAGAAACACGTTTTCTCGATGGGCCAAACAAGTGCTGGCTGCGGCAGGAGTGGACACAGACGCATATGGCGCACACACAACGCGTGTCACGAGTTATTCGGCTGCTGCAAGTGAAGGTGTGAGCCTTGCCACCATCCTCAAAGCGGCTGGATGGTCGGCAGAAAATATTTTCACCAAGCTTTATATAAAAAAAAAAAAAAAAAAAAAAAAAAAAAAAGCGGTGCTGACTAAACCTAATTTTTTGGACAGGCAGTATTGGACAAGTTTGTTAAGAAGTCGTGACTTCTGTACAGTTTGTACTTGGCAAATTTCAGACTTCCCGGTGAATGTGTTTACAAATGTTCTGCATTTAATTGCATGGAATGCAAACCAGTAGGCACTGCAGTTAGAACATGCTCCAAGTTTGTGTTCAACATGTTATGTTTGGTGATATTCACCTGTACTGAATCAGGTTAAATGGACGTACATGAATTGATGACTGCAACTGGTTTTTGCAATTATGTGAAATGCTGCGAGGTCACTAGATGCTGTAAAATTTCACGCGACTCCGTATGACTGAAGAAAAGCGATAAATAATTGAAAAATTAAACTAGACTTGCGTAGAAAGGTGACGTTTAATTTGAATTTTTTTTTAGAACCTATCGTAAGGAGGGAGGAGTTACGTGCCCGGCCCTCCCTATGTATGGCTCTGAATGTTCAAAGTCACCACTTTGGTAAGTCTAGTGAATAGTTTGTTCACCTTCCCCAAGTATTTAGTGACTACTCGCAGCTTTCACCACAACACTGACTATTCCTGGCTGGCGCGCGCGCTGATACTCACGTAACTCCTCCCTCCTTACGATAGGCTCTAAATAATTCAAATTAATCGTCACCTTTCTACGTAAGTCTAGTTAATTTTTCAATTAATGTCTTTTATCCCCATTGTATACAGATTTCAGATGAAGGAACAGTTGTGTCTACCACCCCATTTCGAGTTATGTTGAGTGTATAACACAGTTCAAGTGTTTTTTCACTCTACATGTGCTTCAGTGGTTTTTGCTGTTGTTGCTGTTGTTCTTGTTGTTGTTGTGGTGGTGGTGGTGATGGTAGTAGTGGTAACCTAACCCTCATAATATGTAAGACTCAAAGTAACACTTCTATAAGAAAGTAAAACTTATCAATGTATCCAAATGGAATATAGACAAACCAGACCCAGATAGGAAACTAATTTATTGACAAATGAATCCACATAACCTCTTTCCTCTTCCCTCCACATGATATTATGATAGCTTTTCCGTCCACAAAAACACTGCGAACATTATGGAGTTTACTTCCCTTTACCTATTGCTGCTATGTCTTCCAGGCATTCAATACATACATTCGCTTGGTATTTCTTCCACACAATGCATAACACTTTTTTATTATCAGAGTGAATGCTTTCCACACTCAATATGAAAGAAAAAAAGTTTTTTTAAACATACTATACCCATCAACTAGGCTATGAAAAACCCCATTGTTTAACTGTTCTCTGTTATGAGTAAATTATAAACGAAAACACAAAATTAATCTCACTCCATCTAGATTGTAGCGTTTGGAGTACAACTGAAGAGTGGAACTTTATGGGGAAAAAAACTTGGTCAGGGGACAACACCAACATTCATGTTTGGAAACAATGCGTCGTTTGGAACCAGCCGCTGTGGCGAAGTGGTTAGCGTCGCTGACTCCCGGCTGGGAGGTCGTGGGTTCGAATCTCATCAGAAGTCATGTGGGCTTTTCTGCCCCGACCGGCTCCTACCCAGAGTTGAGTTGCTGCGGACTCAGTTGGGAAGACTGGGACCACATAGTCGAGTTTCATCCACTTAATGGATGGTTTTCTGAGAGTGTTGCTCAAATTGCCTGACCAACACTGCAGGTGACTGTGTCTCTCGGGCCTGGTTGACGCCGGGATATATAGAAAGAAAGGAAGTCTCAGACCGAAATGGAAATCCGTAGCATCATCTTAATTATCCTCATTCTCATCGATCAGCATAAAAAAATGTCTCAAATTCTGTGGCCCTTCATGGCCCCTGCTCTCATGGCGACCTCAGTTTCGATGTCCTTTCCACGTCTGTGGCCTTGGTTTGGTTCCGTCGGGATCACCGGTATCGGCGAGTTCATGGGGGTGTCGTTGGACGGACGTGGTGGCGCCCTCTGGAGGGAGAGCTCACTCACGCCGGCTCCGCGACTAAGCAATTATTGTCGTCAGTAGGGGGCTTAGTAGGTGGTGTCCTGCGTATGTTAGATCAGAACAGGTGCCACTGAACACCACCGAAGTGACTCGGCAAGAAGAGCAAAGTCTCCTCGGTGGGTTGCCACTTGACATTGACTGATCCCTGTGGATTGCCGGTGCCGGGATTGCGACGGGCTGTGGCTGTGGACGGGGTGTCGGAATGAGCGGCGAGGTTGGGACAGCTTAAAAAAATATAATTTTTTGGAAACAATGCATCGCCATACTCGCCAAGCCAATACACATCAGAAGTGTCAAACTATATGAATTGTCCTGACAATTCGATCCCTGACAGAACCCCCCCCCCCCCCCCCCCCCCCCCCCCCCCTCATGTCCAGAAACCGACAGTGACAGTTTTTGTTTGGTTAGAAGAAAAGAAGAAAAGGAAGAAAAGGAAGGAACATTAGTGGAAACTTTAAAGTATTCTGATACAAGTCAACAAACTGTCAGTGTCAGTCTTGTCTCTGAGACAAAATGACACAAAACTGAAAGAGTACAAAGCCCAACAGTTAAGTTAACCATTGCAAAATCTTCTGAGTTCACAAAAGAGAGTGGGCGATAGACTCTGTGAAGAACGAACTCCTGTCATCACACGAAACTGAGAATAAGATGTGACAAAGCCCAATTAATGACAAGACACAGTTGTTCATTATAACCATCATGTTCCACGGTTTAAGATCTTATTGTGTGTATGTTGGTTAAAACTACAGTGCGCAGTAAATCGTATAGAGACAGGAGGAGATGTTACAGTGCTAGAGTTACTGGCAAATGTCCTGACAACACAGAGTTCTGAAACACCAGGCCAGCACGAAACAGGAAACAGCCAGAATCTTCTGTGTACCCTGAAACGTGCATCACACTCGTATACATAGCATTTTTCTTAAAGAAAGTAGAGCGTGAGAGAGAGAGAGAGAGAGAGAGAGAGAGAGAGAGAGAGAGAGAGAGAGAGGACGGATGATAGGAATCAACTTAAATTTGTAGCGAATATATACTTCCCTGCATTTCAGTGCATAAAAGGTATACATAGCTACATCACGAATGACTCTGATTTCCTCACTACACAATAAATGTCGGCACTTTACCTCGGTTGACCAGTTAACCTTTAAATGTTTTGATATATATTTATCTCTAAGTAATGCGTAAGCTTCGCATCGAAAGAAAAAATATAGCTCATCTTCAATATTCTTACAAAATGGCACTGCATATCCTCAGAATCATTTTTTCCAGTAGCGTCTATTCATCTTTAAATCATTTATGCCTAATCTGAATCCGGTGAATGCTGATCTAAATTTGTTAATTGTTATTATTGATGTATATTGTTCACTGTGTGGAAGTAATTTGAAAGGGCAATAGAACTTAAATCTGTCACTATCCTTAATCTTGGGGAAAGAGAGAGAGAGAGAGAGAGAGAGAGAGAGAGAGAGAGAGAGAGAGAGAGAGAAACGAAGGATGGTTTTTTGTGATAAGCTTTACGAGGACGAGAAACGAACGGGGTGGAGAAATTATGATAATATATATATAATATATATATATATATATATATATATATATATATATATATATATAAAAAATAGGACTAAGTATGACCGATACATAACAAAAAAAAGTATATTGCGATGTGGAATCCAGATCAGAAAATTGTATAGATCATAGAATACGATGAAAACACAGGTAACTGTAAACCGGACCTTCTGGGTGTTTATCAACTGTGTACAACAGTGAAAAGGTCACGATTGAACGCCGCAATTTCGGTTTTCAACCTCTTCGCTGCATATAGTGCTGCTTTGTTTACTTCTTCCTTCAATTCCTACTACTGTACTGGCGATGATTCATTTTCCTTGTCGTTTCCTCCAAGTACGTCAGCATGTCTGTGATTGTAAGTGTCTACATAATTGGTGTCTGTGGTTTAACATCAATGGTACTAGCATAATTATGACTACTGTCTGTATCACACGGATTTCCTATTGTAATGAATCTTTTAATTTCTTGTTGCGTAGAATTAGTTCGAGATGAATCACATTCACAAACTGCGCCACTGTTATCAAGATCATATTCATAAACACACAGCTTGTTGACATCAGAGTCAGATGACAAGTCTAAGTTGGGCAAGACTGTCACTGACGCACTGTCCGTGTTGCACGGCGCCATGTCGGCATGTAGTGTTCCATCAGGGGACAGCGAACTCGGTGCAGGCAAAAGTACAGAGGAAGGGGTTGGTGTGAATACTGCAAGAACTGTCAGCACAGAAGACTGTGCTGCTGTTGTCATTTCTGTTGGCATTCTATATTAAAACAAAAGAGTGATCGGTAAAAAAACAGACCAAATTGGGATGAAGCACTCTCACTTGCCTTTTACTCCCTGTGTTCTTCAGCCTGTTGCTTGTCCCTACTGATCTGCGATGGAAATTTTCTTCTGAACACAGCACTGTCAGCTGAGAAGAGGGGTTGAGGGAATGGGGGTGGGGGGGGGGTTTGTGGTAACAGGAGAACGGACGGACATTGATGTCAACCTAAAGAATCAAAACAATATGATTGTCCCTGCCTTCAATTTCAAATGATGGCATCTTAGCACACAGAGCAGCATTCAGCAATTTTCTTAATTTGATCAAAGGTCTCCGACAGGCATTTAACACGCTTTCCTGCAAAGGCCTTCTTGAAAACAAAGTTGCATGTCATCTGTTGAAGACTCTTGTGATTCGGAAACAACCTAACATAGAGCTGACTCTGTCTAACATGCGAAGAAGCTCGGGTGAAAACTGTCATTTCTGAACAACATTTATTTTCTCAGCGCAAAAGAAATACGTTTGCAGCATGTGAGTATTTTTTTTTAATTAAAGCTTTACAGTCAGATCTGAAACTATCGATTGCAGGGGAACGGTCTTCTCACAAGATGTGAAATTTGTATGTTAAGGCAACAACACACCAAATTCATTACTCACTGAAAAGCGTAAGAGACTGTCTCTTTGTAAAGGACATAACTGGATTTGCTGGCTATTTGCCTCAGATGTCTCGGAGACTGCTCAACAGACTGACAAACTGTCTGTGAGGGCGAACACACACTGACACAGGGGCTTAGAGTCGACAGAGTCCTCATCACTGGACCACGATTGACAGCTGACAGGTCAATAGGACCACGTGATCACCGACCAAACAGAAGCCGAAGGGAGAGAGAAGCCAGTGCTCTGGAATGGGAGTTCCCTGTTCAAGAACAACAGAACACGAAGACATCTTTCCCAGTTTCCTGAATGTGACAGAACGATATCTTTTCCCATATGATTTTCAAACTCCCATTGAACCTCTCAACCAGAACAGTCTCCTGACAATGACAGAAAAAGAAAAAGGTTTTGAAAGATTGAAAATATATTACGTTATACAACCAGGAAAAATATTGTCATTGCAAGCAAAACTGAAAAACAAAGAAGTCCAGTCGACTGCCTTTTTTTTTTTTTAGGGATGCCGTGTTTAGACCCAGTTTGAACCTGACGGCTGACCTCAGAAACAATAAAATGAAGGCGTTAACAGATTTTATGTCCCCATCAGAGGAGGTTCAGGTCTGTTTGTGAGAGGCATGTGTGCTGGTAACATAACAGTAATATGTGTTCTCACAGTGAATTGATTAGACGCTAACACAAAGCCCAGCCAACCGGCACTGCGGCAAAGAGAGACACGTCTGCACCGGGGTTGCGCATGGGCGTTCTGTCCGTGTGGAACTGGAAGTGGACAGAAATAAACAGCCTCTCAGATCTGGATTTTGCCGATGACATTGTCGCTCTCTTGCAAGCACCACTCAAGACTGCAGGTGCTTGTAGACAATATCAGCAAGTTTGCAGGCAACATTGGCGGCCTCATTATCAGCGCCAAAAAGACTAAAAACATGCTCACCGGTCAAACCAAGGGCCAACAGACGTTCTCATCTACCCGAAACAAGAAGAAGAAACAGAGAACTTTCGCATGCCTAGGCAGCTCCATCAGCAAAGCAGGCAATACAAATAGATCTGCTTTCAGGAGGGATTGCGATGGTTCCCTCATGCAGCTAGTGAAGAGTTTTTATATCTATAATCTATTTTCTTAATTCATTTTCTCAGTTTCTTCAGTTCAACCTGCCCCCCCCCCCCCCCCTCCCCCCCCCCCCCCCCAAGTCCAAATCTTTGCCAAGACATCACTATGAAGACAGCTGCTGAGGTGTTAGCCTGCACTTGTGTTTTTCCCCCCACTATTAGATTGTTCGTCTTCGTATTTGTCTGATATTATTCAAGTTTAAAAGGCTGTGCCAATCTTGAATAAAAGTTACTCTGTGTTAGGTTTCTTATATGGAGCAAAAGTTACCCTACTTGTTTACTGTTTATTGTTTACTGTTCCCTGTTCCCTGCCCATTCCATTTTCAAAATAAGGAACAGCAAGAAATTCTCCACTGGAATCAAATTGAAGTTTTATCATTCGAGTGTGATTTCAACGTTGTTATATGCCCGTGAAACCCCGCAACTGAAGACCAGATGCTCCCAGGGTTCACTGAAAGGGGGATAGAATGATGAATCCATCCGTGCTCAACCAATCACGACTGCAAATCCCAAACGGACTATAGACATGGACCAAATGGAATATGCATGTGTCTGTGGAAAGCGTTTCGTTACCACCCGTGGCATGAAGATCCACAGAACAAAGATATGATGTGTGAAGACTCATCTGAATGAAACAGCAGCGCACTGCATTAACAGATAAGACGTCGGGAAGACCAAGGCCAGGATTTAAACCACAGTGCCAAGGACATCCACGCTGTTGGTTCGGATGAGGAATTTGCACAGGCGCCTGAAACTCAATCTGCCACGAGCAAACGAGACTGAAGATTGGGAGAAACTGGATGCAAAAATCGTCCAAAGACTCGATGCACTGATAGGGAAAAGCACCCTGGAACACAAACTAGCCACATATGGGGACATTGTGTATGTCACATGTAGAGACGCCTGTGGAGCAAAACTACCCAAAGAGAAAAACACCTCCAAAGAAATCCAGACGCCAAGAAGAGATGGATGGACAAGATCAGGGTCCAAAAGAAGAACCCCAAGAAGCAAATGAAGACTGCACAGCTGAAAACCAAGGCTTGGAAAAACTCTGGAAAGACCTGAAAGCAAACACAGCACCCTCAGCAAGGCGGAATCTGCGAGGAAGAGGAAGAGCAAAAAGAAAACACAAGAGCGCTTCTTCAGAGACCCCTTCCAGTTTGCCAGAACTCTGTTTGAGCAGCCAAAATCTGGGACCCTAAGTGTGGACAAAGGAGTTCTTGAGCAGCATCTGAGGAAAAAACATACTCTGATTCACAGAGCAAAGCACCACTCGACATTCAAGGTCTGGTGTGGCCAACCAACCCTGAGGAACAGTTCAATGTCAAGCCTCCAACGTGGGCGACAAAGCCAGAGGTGGTCGAAAAGCATTACCAGGAATACCTTACCAGCTGTACAAGAAATGTCCCAAGGTGCTGGAGTGGCTCCACAGGCTGCTGCGATCAGCTTGGAGAAATCAGAAGACCAGTGGATGACGGCAGATGGCCAGTGGATGACGGCCAGTGGATGATGACAGAAGGCCAGTGGATGACGGCAGATGGTGTGTACATCCCCAAAGAGCAAAACTCAAGTGACATCAGCCAGTTCAGGCCAATATCACTACTGAACGTCGAAGGGAAAATCTTCTTCTCTGTCATGTCATGGCAGCAAGGCTGACCAAGTACCTCATGGAAAACAAGTACTTGGATGTGTCAGTCCAGAAAGGTGGCATCCCAGGCGTGGCTGGCTGTGCAGAACTCGCCACAATGATCTGGGACGCAATCCAAAGAGCAAAAACAGAAAAGAGAGAGACCTGGGACGTAGTGTGGCTTGATCTGGCAAACGCATATGGATCTGTACCCCATGAGATGATACAGCTGGCTCTTGAGATGTACCATGTGCCAAAAACATCTGCAACATGCTCAAGAAGTACTTCAATGGCTTCTGAGTGCGGTTCTCTACCAAGGAGTACACAACAACAGATTGGATCAACTTGGAAGTGGGCATTGCAATGGGCTGTGCAATTTCCCCAATACTGTTCGTGTTGGCAATGGAAGTCATCTTGAAAACAGCAACAAGCAACGCAAGACAAACAGACCTTGGCGATGGATACAAGATGCCCCCTCTCAAGGCCTTCATGGATGACACTACAGTGATTTCATCCAGAGAAGACGAGGCACGTCATGCGCCGGAGAGGCTGGACGACATAGTGGCCTCATCCAGATTGAAGTTCGAGCCAAAAAAAAATCACGGAGTCTCTCACTGAGGAAAGGAAAGTGGCCGAATCTGTGGTCTTCAGTGTTGCCAACCAGGCCATTCCAACAGTCACAGAAAGCCAGTCAAGAGCCTTGGAAGATGGTATGATGATACGCTGAAAGACACACAAAGAGCAAAAAGAAACCAAACAGATGTCGGAAGAAGGCTTGGAGACCATTGACCAGTGTGGGCTCCCTGGCAAATACAAGGTCTGGTGTCTGCAGTTCATGCTGATACCAAAACTCCTATGGCTTCTGATGATATACGACATTTGCACCAGCATAGGGGAGGCAATGGAATCCAAAATCAACAATTTCACAAGGAAATGGCTTGGTGTCCCAACCTGTCTGACTGACATAGCGCTGTACTGTCGCCAAGCAAAGCTGAAACTACCACTGAAATCCATCATGGAGGAATACAAAGCAGGGAAGATCAGACTTCAAAGCATGCTGGAGGACTCAGAAGACAAGGTGGTAGAAGCAAGCCCCCAGCTGAAGACAGGCAGAAAATGAAAAGTTCAAGAGGCGATGGATTCTGCAAAAGAAAGTCTCAAGATCAGAGAAATAACAGGACACACACAGACCAACAGACAAGGACTGAAGGTGACCAAAACTGAATGGTGGTCAAAGGCCAAAGGAAAAGCCAAAAGAGACATGATAACAGGAGATGAGAAAGGAAGAAGACCAACAAAGACTCCCAAAAGCAGTCCAGCAGAGCCAGCAAGGGCAATGGACAACGTGGGAGAATGCACTCCAAAGAAGTCTCACTTGGATTGCATTTGGCAAATGGCCCCTCTCAGGATCAGCTTCATTCGCAGATCTGCATATGACCTTCTGCCCTCAAATGCAAACTGGTGAAGTGGGAAAAACAGACGATCCTTCATGCCCCCTCTGCCATGAAAAACAAACAGTGGAGCATGTCCTAAGCTCATGTAAAGTAGCCCTGGCTCAACGAAGGTACACATAGACGCATAACCAAGTGCTCATAGATATTATACAAGTAGTCTGGGCTAGTACCAACACCACAAAAGGGAATCAGGACTCCAAAAGCACCCGCAAAATTCTTCACGGCAGGAGGCAGTGAATCATGGCCAAGAACAACAGTGCCACTTGGAACATGCAGGCAGAGTCTGCTAGACGGGGCAGATGACTAGGAGTGCACTGCAGACCTCCCAGAATGGAAACGTCACCCAGAGATCATCAGCAAGAGTGGCATGAGACCAGACATAGTAGTCTGCTCTCAGTCAACCAAGCAGCTGATCATGATTGAGCTCACAGAGCCATATGAGAACAGAATGGAGGCAGCTCAAATCTACAAGACTGAAAAGTATGCTGATCTGGCAAACAGCCTGAGGAGAGAAGGCTTTCAGGTCAAAGTCCTCGCTGCAGAAATTGGAGCTAGGGGGGTTGTAGGAACGTCTGCATACAGCCTCATGAAACAGCTCTCAGTTGCAGGGAGGGAAAAAAAAAAAACAGAGCCCTGAAAGCAATGGCAGAAGCAGCAGAGGTGTTCAAGCTGGATCTGGTTAAGGAGGAACAAAAGTGAACTTCATAAGGCCTAACTTTCCTACAAATATCAGGTGTCCCATGGCTCAGATTAGTGCGCGAGTCATTGAATGGAAAATGAGCATGTCCAGAGGGACATGGGTTCGAATCCCATCCATGGCTCGTCCCAAGATGGGAAAAAGGGGCAGCAGAGGGACATCCGGAGTCATGAACCGGGAGTGGCCCAACCCCCCCCCTAGAGTATCAGGAGATAAAGGCCGAAACACTTGCTTGAAGGGGGCTTCTCTTCTGAGGACTCTCTGCTGCCACGCTCTCCACGAGTTTCTTTCTACCATAGCAACTGAAGACCACCCAGGAGAAGAAACTCGACGATTTTGACGCTAAGTGCCTACGTAAGATCTTGGGCATCAAATAGTGAGATTTTATACCAAATGAAGAGGTCAGAGAGAGGTCCAAACAGCTCCCAGTGTCGACTTTCATATGCAGACGTCGCCAACACTGGCTGGGTCATGTCTTGAGATGACCCTCTTCAAGACCTGCAAACCAGTCCATTAAATGGACCCCAGCAGGACAGAGAAAAAGAGGATGAGATGGCAACAGACAGTGGAGAGAGACCTCAGACTCGTTGGCAGAGGATGGAGTGACACCAGCAAACTGGCTGAGGACCATGCACAGTGGAGCGCCTTGACTGCCTCATGCGTCGCAAGACACGGGAGCATCTAAGTCTAAGCAAGTAAAGAATTGGAATAAATGACTGTGCAGGTCGTGGTTGTTCTGGATACTTTTCTTCTCTCTTTGTTTCTGCGATTAGTTTTCGTCCCACTCAGCACAAAACTCGACAGTTTAATAGAACATCTTCTCTAGAGACTAGAAAAAGTGTTGAAGTAGTGACTGCTGTACTCGTTTCAAATAGGTAAAGGGAAAAGATGGTAAAAAGAGTACCTGGAGAGGGGATGACCGACGTTTCATGTCGTAGACACTTCAACAGGGAATGACAGCAGTGGGAAGATGTTGATGGTGGTTGACTTTGGGTCACTGAGCGCAGTTCATGGTTTGAAGGGGTGGAAAGGGCAGAGGTGGGAGTGGTGGGCAATACTGAATGTAGGGGTGATCATGGTTCACAATAGAAATGGGGAGTGTTAATGGACAGCAAAGAAGAGACAAAGGAAGGGTGAGGGGAAAAAAAAGGGGGGGGGGGGGGGGGGGGGAAGAAAGGGGGGAGGAAGGGGGAGGGGAGGGGGGGGGGGAGGGGGGGGGGGGAAAAAAATGAGGAGAGGAGGGCTGTGCATTGTCCATCCGGATGCAGCTTCCACATGAGGTCCCACTTCACCTGCCAGACTCAGAATATAGTCTATATTCCTAGCTGTACCCTTTGTCCCAAGATGTATGTCGGTGAAACATACCGATCTCTAAATGAACGTTTTAAAGAACATAGAGGCAGCATCCTCACAGGAAAAGACGCTCCTGTGGCAAACCACTTAAATTCGGACCATCACCATCTTTCCCACATCAGAGTGGCAGCCCTTTGGAGAAATGGTCGTCAAGAAGAAGGAACTACAGAAAATACATGGAGAACAATTAATACAGCGCCTTGGCACCTTGAGCCCACATGGGCTCAATGTAAGGGAATGATACCTCACCCCAAATCATCAGCCCTCCTCTCCTCTTTTTTCTCCCTCCTCCCCTCCCCCCTTCCCCCTTTTCCCTCCCTTTCTTTCCCCCCCCCCCCCCCCCTTTTTCCCCTCACCCTTCCTTTGTCTCTTCTTTGCTGTCCATTAACACTCCCCATTTCTATTGTGAACCATGATCACCCCTACATTCAGTATTGCCCACCACTCCCACCTCTGCCCTTTCCACCACTTCAAACCATGAACTGCGCTCAGTGACCCAAGTCAACCACCATCAACATCTTCCCACTGCTGTCATTCCCTGTTCAAGTGTCTACGTCACGAAACGTCGGTCATTCCCTCTCCAGGTACTCTTTTTACCATCTTTTCCTTTTACCTAGAAAAAAAAGTGTGTTCCCCACAGAGGAGACAATGTCCGGGACTATGCGATGGACAAAAAACAAGACATGAGCGACTTGCCATCAAGTCTGAACGATGCCATATGCAAACGTTCAACTGGCAAAATTATTGTTGTGGAACTATCTTGGACGTGGAACTAAATGGGCAGGACAAAATCAATATAAAAGCTAGACCCTGACCACCTTGATCAAATCACCCTCTCTGTATGGATCATTTGCACCGTAACGTAGCGAGTGAGGCTCATGAACACGAACACAAATTAAGCGTCACCGTTATTTCCGTGCTCAGCGGAAGAAAACCAGCAAACCGTATGAAAACAATAAAGATCTATTATTATTTTTTGAGCGCGTTCACGTATGCGTTTGACTGACATTTTTATATGTAAAAATACTGCTCATTTTCGTCGCTTCATTAAAAAAAAATCCACATGAGCACCATAATCTTAAGAATGCTTTTAAACGTTCACCATCAGTTGATTTCATTTAATGATGACTGGATCAGTTAGTGCCACAAAATGTATGACTGGTATGATGTTGCCATACTCCCCAAGTCAAGAGGACGCACTCCGTAAGTGCACAGCTACTGGGAAAATGTCTTAAAAACAAAATCCGTGACATCTCTTAAGGGTAGAAGAAGGGGGCATATGATTTCCTGTTGTTGAGTGTTTCATGCACGCGCTGAAATTAAGCTGGATAAGAAACCTTGAAAAGCAAATCATAAGTGGAAATTAGTTTTACTTACGTTAATCCAAATATCAAAGATGTTTATAAATATGGACCAACTTTTTGTTAACTGGAAAACAACAAAACCTTTTTTTGAGAGACACATTTCAAGCATATATAATATTCTGCAATAAATCTAAACCTTTGAATGTATCGGAAAGTATGGCAGAGCCTCTTTTCTTCAACGATAAAATCAATTTAGAGAATATTTCTTTAAGGAGATGTGAGTGGATAGACAACAATGTACTTTATATTGCAGGTGTGTGCAAAAATAATGGGAACTTTATGCCGTTTGCGGAATTCAATGATAAGCATAACATAAGAACCAACTTTTTGAGCTATAGAACTATCATTCTGAGAATACAAAAATGTGTCAATACTTTAAACATTGTGTTGGTAGATTGTTACAAGGCTCCTCTTTCTAGAGCACTACACCTTATCCATTCTGTTAAACAAGGAACTCAGTTATATTATAGTAATTTGCTAGATGATAAAAAAAATACCAAAATGCACTCAGAAGTGGAATGAAAAACTGGAAAATAATATTAATTGGAAGGCAACTTTTAGAAAAATTAAAAAAGATTAAAGAAATAAAATTAAAATGGTTTCAGATCCGAATAATACATAAAATTATAGCAACCAATGTAATTCTTTCATCTATGGGAGTAGAACCCGATGACAGATGCAGTTTCTGCTGAGTAAGAAAAGTTAGTATAGAGCACATGCTTTGGAGATGTGAACATGTCAATCACTTTGGAAAGACTTTGAAAACGCTGTCAAAGAAAAATGTCCACACATTACATCCTTTTCTGTAAGAACACAATTGGTTATCTTTGTAGCAACAATAGCTTTAAATCAGACGGTGTATTCGACTTGATTCTTTCTAGCAAAATTTTATATTTATACATGTAAAATGAACGACCAGGTGCCTCAATACAACACATTCAAAATAATTCTGAAAAAAGCGGTATGAAACCGAAAAATACATAGCTTACACAATGCTTCAATCAAGAAATTTTCACGTTAATTGGCACTTTTATAAACAGCTTATTAGTATAGAAGTCAACTGAACCATGGATATAAAATATGTGTCTATGTATGCACACACATATGAGTGTGCATATGTAAGTGTGTATGGTGTCTGTATATATACATATATATATATATAGGGTATGTGAACGCAATTATGTATATGGGTATATGAAAATATGTATGGGTATATGTATGTATGTAAATTATGTGACAAATAGTGAATATAGGAACACGACAGAAAAAAAAAATTGAATGTATGTAAGATATCAAAATGAAAAAAAAAAAAAATCCGTGACATCTTTTCACTGTCATACTAACACGGTAAATGCAAAATCAAAGGAACTTTGTTATGAAAACTCAATCCGTGAAGTTTCTGATGTTATGATAATATGTACTATCTGTTGCAGGGAAAAACGGATTTAATACTATTGCTTAAAGAACAGGGAGTACTTTAGAATGGGAACGGAGAAATGCTGTCTGTGCGTGTGTCTGTGTGTCTGTGGTCAGAAGTGTGTTCCACTCGCTCCAGACAAAACTACTGGGCCGATCTTTCTGAAAATGTGTAGGTACGTTCATTATGGGTCACGGATGATGCTCGATGTTTTCGTTTACCGTTACAGCCGTTACTAAACACTGTAACGGCCTGTAACGCTTTTTCTTCTTTATGGAATATCTCAGAAAAAGTCTCGGCCGATCTTTGTGAAAATTAGCAGGTATGGTCATTATGGGTCTCGGATGATGCCCGATGTTTAGTTTACCCCGTTATAGCCGTTACTAACGGCTGTAACAGCCTGTGTAACGGTTTTTCGTCTTTGTAGAATATATCAAAAAGTACTTGGCCGATCTTTCTGAAAATTTGTAGGTATGTTCAATATGGGTCACGAATAATGCCTGATGTTTTAGTGTACCGTTATAGCCGTTGCTAACAGCTGTAACGGCCTGTAACGGTGTTTTTATTATATAATATCTCAGAAAGCACTTGGCCGATCTTTCTGAAAATGTGTAGGTATGTTCATTATGGGTCAGAAATGATGCCCGATGTTTTGGTTTACCGTTACAGCCGTTACTAACGGCCGTAACGGCATGTAACGCTTTTTCTTCTCCATGGAATATCTCAGAAAGTACTTGGCTGATGTTTGTGAAAATTAGCAGGTAAGTTCATTATGGGTCACGGATGATGCGCGATGTTTTAGTTTACCCTGTTATAACCGTTACTAACGGCTATAACGGCCTGTAACGGTTTTTCTTTCTTTATGGAATATTTCAGAAAGCACTTAGCCGATCTTTCGGAAAATTAGCAGGTATTCATTATAGGTCACGCATAATGCCCGATGTTTTAGTTTACCGTTATACCGTTACTAACGGCTGTAACGGCCTGTAACGCTTTTTCTTCTCCATGGAATGTCTCAGAAAATATTGGCTGATCTCTGTGAAAATTAGCAGGTATGTTCATTATGGGTCACGGATGATGCCCGATGTTTTAGTTTACCCCGTTATAGCCATTACTAACGGTTGTAACAGCCTGTAACGGTTTTTCTTCTTTATAGAATATCTTAGAAAGCACTTGGCCGATCTTTCTGAAAATTTGTAGGTATGTTCATTATGGGTCACAAATAATGCCTGATGTTTTAGTTTACGGTTATACCGTTATTAACAGCTGTAACTGCCTGTAACGCTTTTTTCTTCTTCATGGAATATCTCAGAAAGTACTTGGCCGATCTTTGTGAACATTAGCAGGTATGTTCATTATGGGTCACGAATAATGCCCGATGTTTTAGTTTACCGTTATAGCCGTTACTAACGGCTGTAACGGCCTGTAATGGTTGTTTTTCTTCATGGAATATCTCAGAAAGTACTTGGCTGATGTTTGTGAAAATTAGCAGGTATGTTCATTATGGGTCACGGAGGATGCTTGATGTTTTAGTTTACGTTTAGCCATTACTAACGGCTGTAACAGCCTGTAATTTTTTTCCTTTGTGGAATATCTCAGAAAGTACTTGGCTGATCTTTGTGAACATTAGCAGCTATGTTCACTATGGGTTACGGATGATGCCCGATGTTTTAGTTTACCGTTATACCGTTACTAAACGGCTGTAACGGCATGTAACGCTTTTTCTTCTCCATGGAATATCTCAGAAAGTACTTGGCTGATCTTTGTGAAAATCAGCAGGTATGTTCACTATGGGTTACGGATGATGCCCGATGTTTTAGTTTACCGTTATAGCAGTTACTAACGGCTGTAACGGCCTGTAACGGTTTTTTTCTTTATGGAGTATCTCAGAAAGTACGCGGCCGATACTTCTGAAAATTTGTAGGTATGTTCGTTATGGGTCACGAATTATGCCCGACGTTTAAGTTTACCGTTATATCCGTTACTAACGGCCCATAACGGTTTTCTTCTTTATGGAAAATCTCAGACAGTTCTTGGCCGATCTTTCTGAAAATTTGTAAGTATGTTCATTATAGGTCACAGACGACGATGGCCGATGTTTACCAGAATGGCCATTACTAACGGTTACATCAGCCCAAGACAGTTTTTCCTCTTTATGGAATATCTCACGCGTGTTCAGGATAAACTGGGAGTACGTTTATATGCTTTGCATCTTGTTGTGTTTTTGTTTGTTTTGCTTTGGGTGAAGGAACAGATTTGTGTGTGGGAAGTGGGGTATATCCACCTATTTTGGATGATGTCTTTTTTTTCAATCTTTGGTGGAAAAAAAAATAATCGTACATAAGCAAACAATTGGGATGGAATGGGGAGAGAGAGTGAGTGAGTGAGAGAGTGAGGGAAATCTGAAATCTGAAATCTTTAATGAGGATAAGTGTAAGCATTTCAATACTTTTTTTCATCAGGTCCTCAAAAACAAAACAAAACCACGTCACAAATTAAACAAAAACCAGACAAGAGCAGTATATAAGTACAACAAGAGAGAGAGAGAGAGAGAGAGAGAGAGAGAGAGAGAGAGAGAGAGAGAGAGAGAGAGAGAGAGAGAGAGAGAGAGAGAGAGAGAGAGAGGTCATCATTTGGGTAATTTGAATACATTGCAAAAATATGCCATCTACATGAACAATAAACACTGGAATTATAATTATAATAGCTTGAATAAGTAATCTTGATAGCAGCTTTTGAATGATGCCAAGGAATTCTTTGTTTTAATGCCATCAGGGATTTCGTTCCATTGTTTACCTCCTGAATATATAAGAGAAGTCATATACAGATCAGTTCTAGGACGGGGAGTTTGTATTCTCTCTTTGTCTCGTAGTTTAGTCTTTCGGAGAGTTTTTTCGTAGAGATATGATGGAGCAAGTCCATTAACTATTTTGTAGAAAAATACTGCTTTATTGAATTGGCATCTCAATTGAAACGGAAGAATATGTAATGTTTTGTAGTCATGAATTAGTAGGGAAGATGATTTTAGAAGTATAAGTTTGATAGAACGCCTGTAAATGCTTTCTAAGGGTTTAAGACAGTTTTTACTAGCCATATCCCATATTGTAGATGCATAGTCGAAATCTGGTTGTAAATATGCATGGAAAAATAATTTTCTAGTGTGTTGATCGAGAAAGTGTTTTATTCTGTTAAACTGAAATAATTTCCTAGAAAGTTTACGCGTGAGTGCAGAAATGTGTACTGACCAGGAAAGATTGTTGTCAATTGTTAGACCAAGCAGTTTGTGAGAGTCAACCTCTTCTATAACACTGTCGTTTATTTTATTTTGCTTAAGTCAGTTTTGAAGTTTTGGGTTTTTTGTCTAGTAGTAATTATCATTAACTTAGATTTCTTAGGATGTAGAGCCATATGATTTAGTTTACTCCATGTTTCCAGTTTTGTAAGGTCGTTTTGTATATCTGCAAGCACTGAGTCTGTGTTTTTGTTTTTATTATGCATTGTACAATCATCTGCAAATAGTTCACAGTCAGATGAGACGTTTAACGGAAGATCGTTTATATAGACAGAAAATAAAAAACTGGTCCTAGGACTGACCCTTGGGGGACACCATAGTTTAGAGGTTGAAAAGATGACTTTTTACAATCCTGGAAAACTAATTGTTGTCTGTTGGTTAGAAAGGATGAAATAAGATTTATTGCATCTTGTGATAAACAATACAATTTCAGTTTTTTTTTTTATAAGGAGATTGTGGTCAATGGTATCAAATGCCTTAGCAAAGTCAACAAAAACTGCCCCAGTAACAAGGTCGTTATTAATATTTGTGTGCCATTGTTCTACTAGGTTTGAGAGTGCAGTGTGACAAGAATGATTTTTTTTTGAAGCCACTTTGGTTTGGATGAAAACAAATTATATTCATCAAAGTGGGATTGAATCGTTTTCTTTAAATGCTTTTCTAATGGTTTAGATAGAACAGATATAAAATTGATATGGGCCTGTAGTTTGAAGCATCATTTGGTCACCACCAGATTTAAAGAGAGGAATTACCTGGCATCCTTAAAAGCTTGAGGAAAATGACATTTTTCAATACACAAATTATAAATATAGGTTAAATGTTCTGCAATGATCGGTGCTGCCGTTTTAAGTATTTGATTGTCCAAATCATCCAATCCGCGAGATTTAGACTGACTTAAGGAGCATAATTCATGGTATACTTCATGCACACTTAGGAATTTAAACTTAAGAACAGATTTTACATTTTTCAACGCACAAAAATCTTAAGTAACAGCAAATCATTCTGATGAGTGTAGTCTTCCTTGACAATCGAATCAGAAACTGTTGAGAAGTGATTGTTCAATCGTTGCTTGATAGGTTTGTAGATGGAGTGTTTGAAGATGCTTTGTTTTTTTTTTTCCTGATAGTTGATTTACTGCTTTCCATATAGATTTAGTGTTAGATTTAGAAGCGATTAATTCGCTAAAGTATTTCTTTTCAGCAGCTCTTTTCATTGAGTTTACTTTATTTCGCTGTTTCTTGAAGTTTTCATCCTTTCCTGTTTGCTGAAGTAAATATTCACGGTTATTTCTAGCTGCGTTAATTTCTTCATTTAACCATGGAGGTTTGTCGATGAGTTTTTACTCTTTTCGTTTTGCATGGAGCATGCTTATTGAATACCGCAAGAAAAGAAAACGCATTATACCATGTATTCAGAGCTTCATCTGGGTACCTATGCTGATATACCTCTGAAAAGTTTGTGTTCATTAGATCGAACAAAAAGAGATCTGGATTGAAATTTTTGTAACTTCTGTAAAATATATATTTATGGTAGGATCTAGGAATTTTCACGCCTTTCTTACACCAGGTTAGACAAACTGGAAAGTGATCACTTAATCCAAAAATAGGTACAGATGTTTCTACAATATTAGAAGAATTTGTAACATAGATATGGTCAATCAATGTTTCTGTTTTCAATGTTTTGCGCGTAGGGGAATTTATTAGTTGGGTTAAGTTGTATGTATCAATGATCTTTTTCCATGTGTTGTATGGTTTTAATAAGTCGATGTTGAAATCACAGAGTAGTAGTATTATTTCACTGGAATAGTCTAATACTCTTCTATCATTGACTCAAAACGGTCGAACCAATCAACACGTTCATCAGGGTTTCTATACAATATACCTATTAACATTGGTCTATTTCCCTTTACACACTTCAATCCATATACATTCCACAGAGTGTCTATCAAACACATTAAGTTGCTTATACTTCACAGATTGATGGATATATGCCACTAATCCTGTTTCTAGTTTATTTGAACGTGATGCATCTTTACGTATAAGATTATAGCCTGAAATAGTAACTAAATGGTCGGAAACAATATCAGTTAACCTAGTTTCAGAAAAAACCAAAAACATGAAAACAATCGTCTGAATTAGACAAAATAGAAGGAACATCTGATATCTTGTTTAAAAGATGGCAAGCATTTAGATATCCTACTTTAAAGCCTTTTTTTTTAACCACTTGAGATTTGTTGGCTTCTGCGCGACATGATGATTGAAGATAACACCTAACAGAAATTTTCTAGTGAAGCGAAAAAAAGTATAGTTATATTTTAAGACAACAGCAACACAACAAGGATTAAATAATACCAAAACGCTTGTCATTCAAAATCAGTAAAGGTCTTTAAAAAAAAAAAAAAAAAAAAAAAAAACGATGTCAAGTACTAGGCAGGTAAGCCCGCAAAATAAAAAGCTAACATACACGACAAAAACAACGTAAGAAAAGTCTGAAGCTCAAGCAAATCGTGTGAGCCAAAGCAATTGCAAATTTCCAGGTATATCCCAGGTCCAGAGTACAAGCATAATACGGCCAATGAAATGAACATGAAAAACCTATTCTTATGGGAACAAATAGTTTCATGTAAGTTCATGGGGAAGACATGGCGCACTCACACACACACACACACACACACACACACACACACACACACACACACACACACACACACACACACACACACATTCATTCATTCATTCATTCATCATTCATTTACACATACACACACCACACACTGAATAACTGAATAATGACAATAATAAATCACATGCAATAATAGAGTATAGATAGAAGATATTTTTGGTATGCTAAGATGAAAGCATACTCTCCACAAACATTTCTTTCTCAGATAATTGAATTACATATACAATAGCATGAACAAAATAAAATCAGAAATTGACACATAGATTACATAGATTACCAGTTGCCATTAGGCCTCTGGCACCCTTACTGTGACATCAACTGTGCAGCCAGGGACATAAGTTGCTGAGCACACTCCCCCGCTGAGGCAGGTTGTGGCCAGCTACGAGAAATTGGGTTTTGGCCCTGTGGCATGAGATTAAGAGCCGGGGGACCAGACCCAAGAGGAAACCGTCCTGTTCTCTGAGCAGTGTCTCCACTCTGCTGGGGCACATGAGGGGGGTAGGTGCATGGGATTTGGCCTCTAGGGTAGGACTCAGGATCTGTGTACCTTGGATAAGGGAAAGGAAATGGGTACGATGGATATTTTGGGATAAAGGGAGGGCGTGCATTATCACCAGCCTGTGGCTGACCATTTGAGGAGGATGTGGCACAACGCCACTGGTATTGTTTAGCGCATAAGGTTGCCTTACAGCAGAGACACATCCTCCTCGTGGTGACCCATGCTGACCAGTCCAGGCTGACTGGCATCTGAAAATAATGGGGGAAAATCTGCTGTGGACAATAACTGGGGAATGGCTGCAGATTCAGGGCCATTCTTATGCATACTGGGGGTTTACCTAGAAAGTTGACATTACTCTGTGCATTCCTTGAGTTTTTTGCATTCTGGTGATTATAGATTAAGTTAGGCAATGAATTGTTATGGTCTGCATGGTTTTTTCTTGGTGGTTGGGTTTGAGGAAGCACTTCTTTGAATTTCATTGCAAGACAAGCAGTTCCCCTTGCACTAGGGTGAATAGCATAATCCATTGTATAGTGCTTTACGTGGGAACCCTTTTGGGGTTACGAAAGAATTAAAGTTATCTACCATATCCACTTGTAAGGTGGTGCAGCAGTCGTATAAGTTTCGGTTCGAAGGGGCTATTGAATTATTCAGCTGATGACGTCCAAAAGCCGGCACAATGGAGCTTATAGCTACGTAAGCGGAGGGAAATCTCTTTTTTTACACATGGTGATGAGGTCTTTCCATGTTTGGGAGGTGATGGGTCCTGCTGGACAGTCATTGACTCCGACATGTACAATCAATGTTTTAACATGTGACTGAGTTTCTAAATGGTTTAACCATTGGATGACATCTGCCACTGTTAGTCCTGGGACACATATTTTGAACATGGGATCTGTCTGTGACCCTAATCTCTTTGGAGTTATACACCTTATTGTAGAATCTCCTACAAGGACTGATGCGGTTTCTCTGGGAATGCGTAAGTCACCTAAAATCTGTTGTGGCGTACGCTTGATTTCCCTTTCAGTGTAAGATTTGGATTTGAAACCCTCATCAACATGATTAGTGTTTGCGTTTACATGCTGTTGATTCTGTTGTTCCCCTTCAAGGACATTTTGTTCCTGATCTATGCGGGAGAGTACATCATAACGATTATGAAGGGGCACAGTGGGGCTGTGAGGGAAGTTATTTCCCCTTAGTGTTGGGCACTGTGCTGTGTTTTCAGCAGAAACATCACTTTTCTCCTGGCAAGAGGCTGGAGAGAAACCAGAAAGACCGGAGCCGAAAGTGGAGGCGACTGCTGAAGTAGGGGAGGGAAGATTTACCCGAGAAGGGGACAGAGAGGGCGAGGCATTATCTCCCATCTTTTTGTTCTCATGCCCCGAGGGGGTATCAGATTGTAAAGAAACAGTTGGAACATCCTCATGGCTAACGGAAAAAATCACACTGCATGGAGTTATCGCATCTCGTGGGATAATCACATTGTGTCGAGACGGACTGCACAACAAAAGGCTGCTTTTTAAACTGTTTTAGGTCAGACTGGATTGTGCCTAGGCAGGTTTTGAGAGAATGATTTTCCTTTAGGAGATTATTTACAGTGGAATCCAGTTTGGTCATCATTGCCTTTACATTAGCAATGGAAGCATGAATTGCGTCAATCTTATGATTCATATGCTGTTTTAAATCGTTCTTGACAGCCACCTTAGAATCCTCTAACTTGGAGACAACTTTTGATTCCTGGTCAAGAATGATATCAAGACTGTCTTCAATATTGATCAATTTTGTAATAAGTGCCTTTTCGGAATGTAGTGATGGGCATAGTGTACGCCTACGATATTTCTTGTTTTTTTTTGTAGATTTTTGGCGTTGGTCTATATTTGTTAGGAGATAACATGGCAGTGGTTGGAGTCACATGCTCTTCTGTATCTTCCTCAACCTCATCAACAGAGACAGGGGCAGTACCTTCAACACTGTCTGACACAGGGGAGACAATCGACAGGTTACTGAGACTGCTGCTGCTAGCACAGACACATCACATTGTACATCATTCTGATTAATCAAGGGGGTGTGAGGGAAATGGGAATAGGAAGATGGGTTTTCTTCGTCTGTGGTTTGATCATTTTGAGGGAAAACACAGTTTTATTGCTTGATTTTCTGCCGCAAGAAAGGTCAAGGGTACAGAGAGCAATTCCTTTTTAAGGGTGGTTACATCACCATCCTCACACAGTTTACAGACAATGTCTTTCAGCATCTCACACTCCTCTTCGTCCCACTTGGTGCAGTCGGCTCCCTGACACAGGAATGACCCTGTGCCTTGCCTAGTGGCGTATAACGTCAGCGTTATTCGTTTAGACTGGCCGCGAAACACACGCAGTACTGTCTTGGTCAGGTTGGGGGGCGGTGACCCACTGATCCAGGACGGGAGGAAGAAAGGCTGTTTGTTGGTATCAAAGTCATTCTTTTCAACAAGAATTGACGTCATCGGAAATAGCCGAATACCGAAAAAGTAGACAATTTCGCCATGCACACAGTTCTTTAACGGAACATGTGAATGTTTTCTGTTTTATATCCGACGTGGTTTGTAATTTATTTTCATCTCCTGCGGAATTGTTCTCCATGTCGAGTTAGCACACAACAAATCAAAACAAACAGAGAGAGAGAGAGAGAGAGAGAGAGAGAGAGAGAGAGAGAGAGAGAGAGAGAGAGAGAGAGACAGACAGACAGACAGGCAGACAGAAACAGAGAGAGAGAGAGAGGGAGGGAGAGAGAGAGAGAGAGGGAGAGAGAGAATTCTGTCATACCATTTGATGGCAGCTGAAGCAAAAATACACCATTATACCATACAATTACTTACCTTAAACACAATCTTATCTTAAAAACATAATTGAAACCAGTTTACTCACCAGAAGACGAAGACAGATAAATGCGTTGCAGATCTACATGATGCCTCTCAGACCGGTTTACAGCAGAAAAAGAGAAAGACACGGATGAGCCTTCTGTTTGCTCTTTATATACTGAAGGCTTCTTGACATACACGTTGACCAAGGGAGTGTCTGTCATACTGTATACGGTATGTAACCATCGCAAACTAGAACACTTGATTTGAATCAAATTCTTCTTGATGACGCTGAAATACTCTGATATTGTGAGCTCAGAATCGCCTGTGCATTTGTGTATTTGAATCCTCACAACCTGGTAATGCTGCACATAGAGTACAAACCGACAGTCCAGACTGTAGGCGTCAAGTGGACCATCATCACCAAGCGGTTGAGTCTGGGCACGGAACTGACCAGCTGAGCCGTTAATCGATAATTCTTTCACTGAAGAGCTAGCCAGACATGTAGCCAGACCAGAACTGTTCATCAAGACCTTCTCTGTTAGAGTACTACTGGTGCTGAGTGCTTCCACGGTGCTCTGCTGCCTCAGTAAAGTGACATTGCTTTGGTTTGTACTGGAGTTTATGTGATACTGGGCTGGTTCAGTGTCTGTTACATTGTGTAACCTGTTTACGGGTGTAACTGTGTTCATTGCTTGTGTGCGTTCAGATAGAAAATGCATTAGTGTGATAAAATGTTTCGCCTTCAAAGCATTTGTCACAAAAGTACAGTCACATACTACAATGCTGAAGATATTGCAGAGCAGATAGGTCACTAAACCTGTATTCAGGGAGATTGTATCCATGACGGTTGTAATTTTCAATGAGCTGTTTGCAAACGAAAGGGTGTACAACACTGTCATTGATCCCCAGACAATGACAGCAACAAAATCAGATACATGCAGGGCCTTGTTCAATTCGTTCAAGGATAAAACTTTTCTGTAAATTGACTTGGGAAAAAAAAAGGATGGAAAGGTAAAAATGTGAAAAAGGCAGAAAATCAAAACTTTTTAAGGCACGTTAAGCACTGAAAAATAGATAAATAAGTTTTACACGAATGCAACTGAGAAAAAAAAAAATTCAGTGTTATAAACATAATAGTGTAAGTTTCATTTCTCATGTTGGTTTCTTTTTTTTTTTCATGCGTCTAGTAGACCTTACATAGGAGATGATGACCAGCATAGCTGGGTTAAGTACTGTAATCATCCCACGTCCGAAATCCCCCTCCCCACCCCCCCCACCCCCGCCCCCCGTCCCTTCCAGGATGTGAAAACAACTCATCCTTTGTGGAGTAGATTCATATTGACCTCCATGTTTGTTCCAAAATCACTCTCCTCCTTCAAAATTCACCAAGTGTCCCAGGCACATGCCTATTTTCAATCGATGGAGTGTTTTGGGGTCAAGACCCAAATTACTTACGAGAGAGTGGTGTTGGAACAGGGTAGGGATAGTTCTGTCTCAAGTCCAGAATTCCTCCTCCCTTCAAAAAGGGTGCAGAGTG
>JADBJO010007441.1:50000-60000 GCA_016801955.1 Conus betulinus | reverse complement strand
TCAACACTGCCGGACACACACTTCAGGACATGCAATGTATACCTATAGAAAAAGTATTTTCAAATGAGTATGATGTTAGGATTCGAAGAGAAAAATTCTGGATGAGCAAACTCAAAACTATTTATCCTTTTGGTCTCAACACACTTGAGTAACTCCACTTCTTTTTGGTTTACAGTCTATCTGCATATTTCCCTATCTATCATTATATTTTCATGCTGTCAGGCAGATCTGTTTGTGTGTGTGTGTGTGTGTGTGTGTGTGTGTGTGTGTGTGTGTGTGTGTGTGTGTGTGTGTGTGTGTGTGTGTGTGCGCACAAGTACGTGTGTGTGTGCGTAGGTGGGCGCGCACGCGATTGTGTGTGTGTGTGTGTGTGTGTGTGTGTGTGTGTGTGTGTGTGTGTGTGTGTGTGTGTGTGTGTGTGTGTGTGTGTGTGTGTGTGTGTGTGTGTGTGTGTATGTGTGTGAGCGCATACATGAGCGCATACATAAGTGTGTGTTATACTTATGTAATTGTGTATTTATATGCATTATAGTATAGTAATGTTTGACAGATGGTGGATTTGAGTATGTATATGATATACATGAAGTTGGAAATCATGTAGGATATATATAGTCTATCAGCACGCTTTCTCCCCATCCTTTCTCCTTCTCGACGTTTCTGCCCTCTATTCTCCATCGTCGCAACCGATCTCCGCTCCCCCCCCCCCCCTTCCCCATCCCTTTCTCCTCTCCCCCCCCATTTATTTCCCTACTCCCCTACCCTCTCCTATCCTCCTTTAAACTCTCCCCTCCCTCTCTCAACGTACCCATCCACTATCCCACCCCAGCACTCTCCCTCCTTCCTCTCCTCTTCCCCCCCCCCCCCCCCCCCCCCATTCCCCTCTACATTTCTGCATTCTTTCTCTCCTTCCCTCTAAAAACTCCCCCTAGGTCTAATTATATATCCTAGAAACCCCTATCTTCCTCTCTGTATCTTTCTGCTATCCCCTATATTTCTGTTTCTGTCTGTGTCTGTCTGCCTGCCTGTCTGTCTGTGTAGATGTCTATCTGTCTTCTCTCCTCTCTCTCCTCTCTCTCTCTCTCTCTCTCTCTCTCTCTCTCTCTCTCTCTGTCTCTCTGTCAGTCTGTTTGTCTCGCTCTTTCTTCATTCATCCGTCCCCCCCCCCCCCCCTCCCCCCCCCCCCCCCCCCCAAACCCCCCCCCCCCCCCCCCTTCCCCCCCCCCTCCCCCCCCCCAACCCCCCTTTAACTACAATGTTCGACAATATATTCGTAACATTGCCCCGTCCTGTGTGTGTGTGTGTGTGTGTGGGGGGGGGGGGGGTGGGTGTCTATGCAGGCGCTCGTGCGTTGCGTTTGGGTGTTTGTGAGCATGTACACAACTCAGAACATTATGGTTCTCGTGCATGGTCTCCTTTTCTCCCACCCCCCATGAAACAGGCACCTGGTGGAAGTTTTTCTTTTTGCTGCTTCTCCTCTCCGTCGAATCCCCGAACCCCCCATCCCCACCCCCACGCTCTCTCTCTCTCTCTCTCTCTCTCTCTCTCTCTCTCTCTCTCTCTCTCTCTCTCTCTCTCTCTCTCTCTCTCTCTCTCTCTCTCTCTCTCTCTCTCTCACGTTGCATATGTCAAGATCGTGGTCTGTGGTGGCAATCTAAATTATGGTCAACCTATTGTCAATCCGTGGCCCCCTCACCCTTCACTTCCATCCTAAGTTTATGTTTCTTATTGATGAAATGTTTTATACTCAACGTTTTATTTTAAAGTTAAACATTTTTATTAAGGTGCCTTTTCCCTGCTGCATACGTTCGTGATTCGTGTTCAGGATCTTAGGGGGGAGAATGCGAGCGTTTTACTGTCACAGTCTGTTACCCCCCTGACGAAGGCGAATAAAGCCGAAAATTTGGGATATTTTAATCTTGTTTGTTTGGATTTTTATCTACTTTGACTGTTTACTGTTTATATATATATATATATATATATATATATATATATATATATATATATATATATATATATATATATATATATAAAAGAGACAATATGCGGATTTTATATGTGCAGAAAAAAAAAATCAACCTCTTTGCTCGTTTCAATTGACTTTGAAGAGGCGGTCGATTCTGTAATCTGGAAAATCATTTAAAAAAAAAAAACAGCAACAACAACAACAACAACAAAAACCGTATTGGATGTATTTGATTTTGAACGCGACATATGCAGTTACAACGAGCCAATAACAAAGTATTTATTTGAGCTGTATACAGAAATTCCGACGAATTAAATTGGACAAGAGCTATACACCAAAAGCAAATAAACTTTAGGCGCAGCATTTAAGAAAAATCAATTTGCTAGAAATACGACATTCAAATTAGAAGGGAATGTTGGCTTAGACGAAAGACAGTCTGAAATTGCACAGAACATTTAGAACTGTTCAGGACTAAAACCTGATTTTGAAAAGACCGCTAGTATTTAATAAGGAAAAAAAAAAAAAAAAAGAGAGAGAGAGAGAGAGAGAGAGAGAGAGAGAGAGAGAGAGCTTGGTTACCCTTTACCTGGCCTCTCAAAATGTGGAATGGGACTCCCCCCGCCCCCCCCCCCTCATCCGCCCCCAACACCCCCATCCAAAGAAAAACTAATATCATTAGACTCTGGTTTTCGAACGTCTTGATATGCTTAACAGAGAGAGAGAGAGAGAGAGAGAGAGAGAGAGAGAGAGAGAGAGAGAGAGAGAGAGAGCGAAGAGAGAGAGAGAGCAGAGACAGGTTTGCAAAGGTAATTAGTTTCTGTTTATTTGGACAAAAAGAAATATGAACTCTTTAGGCAGAGCGATAAAATCTGTTGTTATTTCAAAGCTAGTTTATTCATGGATTCTGCCACCAAATTCACCAGGCAACAAAATTTAAACGCTGTTTTGAGTTAGAACGGGATTTTTTTAAATTGAAAAATTGAGCGTATGCTCTTCCAAATATCTGAAATATGGCAATGGGAATATTCAACATAACAGATCTCAAATTTATATTCAACATAACAGATCTCAAATTTAATCTCAAATATGAAATACTGATGATCTTGAGCTTCGCAACAACCACCCCCCCCCATGCCTCCCCCCCCCTCCCACCTATTCTGATGTTAGTTAGTTTCTACGGCTCTGTCTCCCATGTCTTTCCATCTGTTAAGAGAAAGACAGCACTGTGCCGTCTGTCAAGACCCTGTCCTGTGTCCTGCACGTCTTACGTCCTTCCTCTGTCGCTACGGCCATCTTGTCATGATGGAGTTTGTGTTGATGGCATAGTATGGTCATACCGGCTGAAGTTTGGATAACTCCTCTCTGGACGGCAAGAGGGACAGATTACACGCTGACTTTTAGCCTTAAGATGCTTAAGGACGTCGCAGTAGAAATTCAACCGAGTTAACACTAACTCACAGTCGCCTCCTGTCGGGCAGGAGCATTGTGTTTATTTAAAGTACGGGACTCTGCAGATACTGAAGGTTTATTTGTATTTCTACGTACTCTTTTGATACCATCGCTTCTTCTCCGTGCCTCTTAACCTCATTTCCGTTCTGTCATTTGTATAGTTTCAAAAAACGGAATGACTGAGGGCGGAAAATGAAGCAAAGACAAGTGCAAGTGAACAAGTCCTCTGTCACTATAAAAAATGAAGCAAAATTTAGAAGAGAGGGGGTTAGTGACCGCCAAGAACATAGACAAACAAAGTACAGGACAAGACGCAATGCATTTCGACCTCTCGTTCTTCTTCAGGCAAAAACAAAATGATATTTAGGACAGTGAATACGAAGAATGAGAAACCTTTCTCATATTCGCGCAAGATCAAAATGGCCGCCGGACGGAGACGAGGCCACCCAGGAAGGGATCATGGGAGAGGACATAGTGAGGGGGGGGGGGGGGGGTAGAGTTGTGTGTGAAACGAGGGGGTTTGTAGCTTGTTTTGTAGAATGGCATGATATAACAGTGACGGTAGTGATTATGGTGCATTAATAATAGTGTTTTGTGGGGCCAGAAAATCAATCAATAAATAAATGAACGTGCAAAAACAAATAAACAATAAAAAAGATAACAATAATAATAAACAAATAGATAAATAAATAAACACAAGACTTACATGGGTGGTAATTGTGCTGATAGTAGTTACGTGTCGGTAGTTGTGTGTGGGGGTGAGGGTAATGCTAGTAATGACTGGAAGGGAATGGAGATGATCATGGGTGATGAGGTATCGTTGGGGTAAGGGGGGAAAGGCAATGGGGAGGGCAGAGAGAGAGAGAGAGAGAGAGAGAGAGAGAGAGAGAGAGAGAGAGAGAGAGAGAGAGAGAGAGAGAGAGAGAGATCTAGCTCATATCATATCTACACCACCTACACATAATTCACATATGTATGTGCGGGGGGGGGGGGGGGGGGGGGTGAGAAATTCATGCGAATAGTGTTGTTGAAAAAGTAAACAACACTGTGGGATGGTATTCATTGTAGCAGGTGAAATAATGTGTTGACATTAATATGATCGTGTTCGTTGAGAAGAGATAGAAAAGATCAATGAGAAACGGGGTATTATGTTTAACACACACACACACACACACACACACACACACACACACACACACACACACACACACACATATATATATATATATATATATGTATATATATATATATATATATATATATATATATATATATATATATATACAAAAAAGGGGAGGGGGAGAAAAACATGTAAACGGTATTATTGGTGAATTGTTATTATAATGAGACAACCTGTGGGAAGTGAAACTGTGTTGGTATTGGAATAATATTATAATAATACTGGTAGATAGGAAATGAATGGAAATGATCAATGGAAAAAGTGTTGGCAGGCCAATAACAGCAACAACATACACACGTGCACACACACACACACACACACACACACACACACACACACACACACACACACACACACACACACACACATACTTTATACAAAAAGACCCTGATGGGTGATGATCATCTGATAACAACAGTGCTATAGGATGATAATCATTGCTGTAACGGGAATAATGCAGTGAGACTGGTACAATTATGCCTGTATAAAGGAAATGGTCAATGACTGAATGATGATGATCATTGTCATAACTGAGATTAAAGGCACTGTGCGATGCTGATCACAGTCATAGGTGAAATGATGTGGTGGCATTAGAATAATAATGCCGGTTGAGAGGGGTGGGTGTGGAGGAATCAATGACTGATGGGTGACACCCATGTCTGGGTGATCATATGAGACCAACAGTACTATAGGATGGTCTTCTTCTTCTCTTCGTTCACTCAGGCAGGAAACCTGGAGGTATTGGCGAAGGCTGCTGTATGGCCGAGGCCCTCTAGTGGTCCATAAGGCTTTCCCCTCATCGGTGTGTTGGCAGGCTAGGTTTCTGCTATAAGTTTTGCAGGAAATGTTCCGCTGTCAGTGGGGCTGTACTGCATGGATGATTTGAAGACTCGCCAGTGTGGAATATTGCGGACATGGTATGTCTCAGTCTGGAGTGCTCTGTGCTCAGTCTCACAATGTTCACTTGGTCTGATTGGGCATCCGGTAGTATGCATCCCTCTTGTTGAAATCTGGGTGATGCTCAAGCCATCTTCTGTTTTGCTTCTCCTTGATAAAACTTTTGATTTCTTCAAAGGAGACCTTCTGTTCCAGTTGGGGCTCCTGTCCTTCCTTTGCCAGTTAGTCAGCTTCCCTATTGCCATGTATATTGCAGCATGAAGGTGTTCACTAGATGACAGTACTCTCGGTAACTGATGGATGATCATTTGAGATCAGCGGTACTACAGGATGATGATCATTGTCATGTAAGTGGAATAATGATGGCATTGGCACAACAGTGCCAGTTGGGGGAAGAAAGGAAAATATCAATGACTGGTGGATGATGATCACTGTCATGAGTGAGATCAACAATACTGTAGATGACTGTCATTGTGATAAGAGAAATATTAATGCCATCTCATTATTTCACTGGCTACAATGAACACCATCCCACTAAATTGTTTACGTTTTCAACAACACTATTTGCATGAATTCCCCACCCCAACCCCACACATAATTTCACCAATGAACACCATCCCACTGAATTGTTTACGTTTTCAACAACACTATTTTGCATGAATTCCCCACCCCCACCCCACCACATACATATGTAAACTAAGTGTGGATGGAGAGATATGAGCTCTCTCTCTCTCTCTCTCTCTCTCTCTCTCTCTCTCTCTCTCTCTCTCTCTCTCTCTCTCTGGTTTTCCACGGATTCAGTCGAAGCTTGCATATTAAAGATGACAATTATCTTGGACATGATTCTTTGGAAGTTTGTTTGTTTGTTTAGTTTTACGTCTTTTCACATGGCGTGTTTTTAGACGATTGTGATATTTGTAAATGATATACATCAAGATGACATTAATATTATTATACAAATGAAAACATAATTAAAAATAAAGCTTAAATCAGTGAACATGAACAACATAAACAATGTTTGCATAAAAAAATACTGAAATCTCATACTAATGTACCAATAGGACTGCGAAGTAAATATTTTGATACATTAGCCAAAAATGAATGATTTGAAGTCAGAGTCTTAAAAGCATCAATTGTAGGATTATTTCTCTGGCTGCATTTTTCTAATAACGAATTAATTTCTTGAAAATCAAGTTTTGAATTACTCTCAGGTGTTTTTCTTAACGCACCATCTCTAGCTAATTTATCTGCTGTTTCATTACCAGATATGCCACAGAGTGATGGAATCCAGCAAAAAGATACCCCATTCCCTTCAACATAATAACATGTAATAATGTCTTATTTCGAAAAGTACTCTTTTCTTATTCTTGATTCCCACTTTGCAAGCTGTATAGAACTGACTTGGAATCAACGCAGAAAAGTATAATATAGGCAGCAGTGTTATTGTCACACATAAAAATCAACGCCATAAGAATAGCATACAGTTCTGTCGAAATATGGAGAACCCTTTTGCCTAGAGAAAAGGATCTACGAATCTTCAGCAATAGAATCGCAAAACCGGATGCTGCATATGAATCTGAAATCGAACCATCTGTAAACATCTTCAAATGATCTGGATATACGGTTTCAATGTGTTCTTTTTGCTTTACATGGCAGAATATCAATGTTATCAACCTTCTTCATGTCAGTGTAATCTATATCAAATTTAGCTTGGATATGCTCCCATTTAGGTATGCCTGAAACTATTGGCACATCTGAAATACTTTCAATATTAATGTTACACCTTTCAAATATTTCATAGATATAATCCCTAACGGGCTGGAGAGAGGTGAGGTGTTGAGCCCTTTTAGGATAGTCCTTTTCAGAATTTGACAGAATTTGAAACATAAGGCTTCTGGCAACATATTTAGCCATTGTCAGTTTTCGTTGGTCAGATAGTGGTAATAGGTTTGCTTCTGTGTAATTATTTAATGAATTAGTGTGTCCAGAAACACCAAGTGCTATCTTAACAGTTTTACTGTCTATTGACTGTAATTTCTTCAACAGGGTTTTGGGGGCATAGAAATAAACCTCTTGCCCGTAACTAAGCTCCGATCGAACTAAGCTAGTAGCTAAATGTGATAGGGTTTTGGTATCTTGACCCCAAGGGTGTGCATTGATTTTTGTTGTTGTAGATTTAGCCTTTGTCTTGTGTCACTTACCAATTTCTTGATGTACAACCACCAGTTTAACTTACAGGTCAAGGTCAAACCCAGAAAGTTTACATTTAGTGAATATTCTAATTTGTTTTTCAATTAACACTAGTTCAGGCAAATATTTAGGATTTCCCCCGTTAAAAAAAGGAATTCATTGTGTTTTCTTATCCAGACAATGAAAGCCCGTTTTCAGTCATTATATTTGTTGATTTTATCTATTTCCAGCTGATAATTGTATATTTTTAACATAGTTTGTTGCTCTCTTTTTGTGTACTTTCTAATACTGGTATTAAACCAAATGACTAGATCATCAGCATTTTGCACTAAATATATATTATTGGATATTATTTTTGAAAGGTCGTGAGTAAGTACAGCGAATAAGACAGGTGCAATGACGAAACCTTGGGGAATTCCTATGTTGATGTCTTTAAAAGAAGAACAGACTTGTCTTTTTTGGTGCAAACAGATCTTCCACTTAAGAAACATTTTTTTATGCTGATATAATAATCCACTTATTCTCCAGATCCTTAACTTGTAAAGCAGATGTGCATGCCAAACACTTTCATACGCTTTTTATGTCGAAACAAAGTAGCTATTGTACTTTTTCGTCGCACAAATTGTTTTTTTTAATGTGGATTATAATCTTAACAAGATGATCTATCGTGCACCTACCTTTTCGAAAACCTGCTTGATTATGTGGGATTATGTTCCGTTTTTTCACAATAATGCACAAGACGCTTTTCAATGATGTTTTCTAACAATTTCCCAGCATGCGATGTTAGAGGTCTTGGGTCTACAGCTTTGAACTGAAGACCTAGGTTTACCTTTTCTAGGAATAGGTATCACAACTGTCCTCTACCAGATGCTTGGCAGAGTTTCATTTTGCCAACATTTTGGGTAAAATGAGTGAAGTAACACCTTCCTGGTCTCAGGCAAGTGGGTTAACAACTGATACGAGATACCATCAAAACTAACGGTCGTATTGTTAGAAGAGAAGATTTCCAGAGTTTCATACAATTCCACATAAGAAATAGAAGAATTTAAATAGTGTGGTGGTCTGGAACAGGATCTTCATATGTTGATTTTTTCTTTTTTTTTTCTCTGTAAGACGGGATGTCTGAACTTAGATTGGACAACAGATTATTTTCTGAGAACACCTTTACAGACGTCCTCTGCTTAGTCCATGGATGTTGGTATAACATTGTTTTCTAGTTTAATGGGAAATGATGGCAGATTAAATCTATTCTTTATTCCTTTTACTTTTTTCCTAACCTTATGCATATCTTTTGAAAGCGAAATTTCAGATAAACAAAAACTGGAAAAATAGGCTCTTTTGGCTTTGGCAATCACCTTGTTAGAGTGTTTTTAGCATGTTTCATTTCTATGAAATTTTCATCTCCTCGGTCCCTTAACCGTGTTTTATAAGCTGCTTTCTTCAGGACACTGCTTCTGCACATTTTTCATTCCACCATCCATTACCAGAGTATTTATTTTCTTTTATATCATTACTGCCTTTAGGAATTGATTTTTCAGCTGCTAATGAAATAGTGTGGCTTAGATTGTCGTCGACGGGTGAATACATCAGGGAAACTAACTGACACATCTGCAGAACTTTACGGGCTGAAAGAACTGGATGCTGAGTATGGTAACAATGATCACTGCAGTCCACAGATGGTCCATGTGCTCGAGTGGGCAAGAGAGCAACTTCAAATGGTTGTAACAGTCGACACAAAGAAAAACGTGAATTGTTTCCGTCGTTTAAGAAGAGTTTTGAAATATTTTACTGGATTTTTTTCGTCACGTCATGTCCATTTTCGTTTCATTTCATTCCATTGATTTCATTTGTTTCATTTTGTTTGTTTTATTTTACTTTTCCATAAATAAAACAGGAATGCATAATGGCTTCTCAAAAAATATGTGAAAGAACATAGTATATCAGATTTCGTTATTGCTTGAAAAAGATTAGTTGTAAAAAGAAAATGTAACATAATTCTTCTCCTACTCCTCCATCACTACTACTACTACTACTACTACTACTACTACTACTACTACTACTACTACTACTACTACTACCGCCGCCGCCACTGCTGCTACCACTAGTGCTACTATTGCTACGTCTACACATACACAATCGTTTTAGTAATAGTGGTGTTATGGAGGTCGTAGGAGTAGCAGTTTTTCAAGACTTACACATGTGTTAAAACATAAATCAAAGCATTACATTATCCTATAGTACCCCTGACTCAAAAGTGTGCATACATAAATAAACCGCGCTTTCTTCAGAGAATTTTGAATACTATGGTCTAATGTTGATAT
>JADBJO010007441.1:7500-47500 GCA_016801955.1 Conus betulinus | reverse complement strand
CTGAAGTAATCGTAAGCAAGCAACATATTAAACTCTCTCTCTCTCTCTCTCTCTCTCTCTCTCTCTCTCTCTCTCTCTCTCTCTCTCTCTCTCTCTCTCTGTCTGTCACACACGCACACACACACACACACACACATACACACACATACACACACGCGCGCACGCGCGCGCGCGCGCGCGCACACACACGCACACACACGCACACACACACACACACACACACAAAACACGCGCGCGCGCGCGCATAAAGAGAGAGAGAGAGAGAGAGAGAGAGAGAGAGAGAGAGAGAGAGAGGCACAGACAGACACACAGATTGTTTACATTTCAAGATTTTATGTCGTTTCCGAATGTTATGCACACATGCACTTGCGCCCCCCCCCCCCCCCCCCCCCCCCACACACACACACTCTCTCTCTCTCTCTCTCTCTCTCTCTCTCTCTCTCTCTCTCTCTCTCTCTCTCTCTCTCTCTCAGGCATCTGTTTTTTTTTCCTAATTGCTTATTCGCATTTTTGTAATTTTCTTCTCGAGTCATGCCGATCGGTCTGTGACCTTTTTGACCCCCCTGAGAAGGTCCACAGGGACACACATCCCGATGGGCGACGTCCAGCTCTGGCACAGCTGTATGTGAGCTGCATGGGGGCCAAGTAGCCGTACTCCCCAGCGGGCATCTCTAACTGACCATGCAGGTCAAGGTGAGTGTTGGTGTATGACGTAATTTTTTTTTTTCAAAATTCTGCGTTATTTTGTATTTGGGGAATTTTCTTCCCAACTGTTGAAAAATTCTTGACCACACCCAACAATTTTTTTTTCACAATGTTTTTATAAGCCAACCCTGACCTCTCTTTCTCTCTAACTTTCAAAATAAAAGAAACAAAATGGGGAAAAAAAAAAATCTATGTTTATAAAAAGGAACATCGACTGGAACTGTGTTTTTTTTTTTTCAATGTGCTTTATTGCCCTGCCGTGTGGCTGGACATGACAGACGTGGAGGATCTCCATCCCACTTCCCCCATTTCCTGCAGGGCCAGCTGACATGGAGTGGCCAGTTCTCTATGTGTTGTATTTATCTTCACGCTGTGACAGGATGAACACCTGGTAAAGGGAACAATGGAACGAGTGTGTGCTGAATGAGCTAGAGTCGCGATTCAGCTTTTAACCCTGAGCCTTGAGAAGGACGTGTAGTGTTTCCCCTGAGATTGTGAAGTAAAGAGAGACTTCTGCCTGACTGATGGAAAGAAACCCCATCGTATTCTCAGGCCAGGACTGTGGCCTCCAAGACTTGCTGCCTGGAGTGTGAGGCTGTCTGTTTCTTCTGAAGTGAAGTTCGCTTTGGATGGCTGGAGACTGGTCGTGAATCCAAGAAGTTATTCTGTGACTGTAAAAGAATCTTGACTAGGTTTTCAGTAGTTTTCCCTTTAGATAAGCGCAACATTTATGAGTCCTCGTAACAAGGAGAGTTTCGGGATTAAGTGAGCAGTTTTGAGACTTTCGCTCGGGGTGGGGGGGGGGGGGGGGGGGGGGGGGGTATTCACGTTGAAAATTCTTTCGGTACATTATGTTTGATTTCTTAACTTGAGGAATGCAGTTTAGATTTTCCCTCTGCCTTGGGCGAGATCTGCTGGGAGTAATCGTGCAGCTCTTAGAGAACATTTCCAATTGTGCCAACCTATGGACTTTAAGATACTGTAACACCCTCCCGGGTACTTCATCTTTGAATCTCCATGACTCTTGTTTTTGCAAATTCTTTCTATTGGTGTATTTTATGATGTCACCGTGTCGTGTTGATGTGATAGTGAGATGTTAGGCTGTAAACAAATTGTTGTGCGTGCGTGAAGTGACATATAGTCAGTCTAGTCAGGGAGAATACAGAAGGAGAAGATTGTAAGCGTCCTTCAGTCGTCCCTCTTGCTTTCCCTCTTTTCTAGAATCCCTCCACGTCAAATGTCATTCACCTGATTCCCAGTCGTTGAGGGATTCGACCTCATGCATAGCGAGCCGGGCCTGGTCCCTGTGTCCCATTTTGCGCAGGTGGTGGCACTGCCCTGTTGCAGTGTCTTTCACTGTCGACACTCTAGTTCCCTAACCCTTGCACTCAGTGCCTGGCCTCGCCTCCCTGATGCGACATCAGGCCTGAGTGTTCCCAGTAGCAGCAGGGAAGCCACACCCTAAAGGTCTCGGGGTAGTTGCACCTTTAGTGCATTGTGTTAAGCTGAGGCAAAGTGTTTCCATTATTGGCAGGGAAGCCACACCCTAAAGGTCTCGGGGTAGTAGTTGCACCTTTAGTGCATTGTGTTAAGCTGAGGCAAAGTGTTTCCATTATTGGCAGGGAAGCCACACCTAAAGGTCTCGGGATAGTCGCACCTTCGGTGCACTGTGTGATGGGGGGGGGGGGGGGGGGTGGGTCAATTGCGGTGGTCATGGATTGTCCTTTGGCTGTGGTGATGACAAGGTTGTCCGTTTGTTATTATTGTTTGCTTCCCCTTGTTTTGAGTGATGTGCATGTAAATAAAAGTAATTAGGAGTGTCAACTTTTGTTTTGTGTCTTTTGTCCGGGAAAAATAGTTAAGAGGGGACGTCTGGCTTAGCGATACACTTTATTCCATGTCCTAATTTTCTGTAAGCGTGTCACGTGACAAGGAAAGGGACATGGCATCTGACGACTGAAGTGACGTCTGCATAGCACCCTGTGTGGCCAGTATCTCGGCTGTTGTTGTCACTGGTCATTACACTCCTCTCTAGCTGGTCAGAGTCTTAATGTTACCCAGATGAAACTAGAGGGGGACGGACATTCCTGTATAAGTAGCTAGGTCCGAGACTGCACAAGGTATGCAAGTCAAGTCCAAAGTAAAATTCTCACGCAACCAGAATTAAGAAAATGTTCATTTATGCAGGACAAAAGATATTCACACAAAGACTATGTTACTAATCGAGAATGCTGATCTTGTGTACGCTGAGCTGAACCTGGTAGAGTACGTAGGGGCAAACAGGAACCCCCCAGACGAAAAAGCACAAAGAGCACACAAAACAAAGTGTGAAGTAACGCACTTTAATGAACGACACAAAACAAGACAAGGAAATTTTCGGCAATAAGCCTTCCTCTGCGACAAAACAATGAAAACAATGCAGACATTAACATCCCCTTGTGAAACCAAAGTGGTGAACCCCCCAGGCAACATCTTGATTACTCGCTTCAGTTATTTCTAGCAACACAAGAGGAAGACCCTTTTTCGGTTATTTTTCCTTCTGTATATTCAATATTCTTTTAATCATACTGTACTCGTATCCACTGACGTTTTTAAAAATAATTTCATCAGTGACATATTTGCGCCGTATCATGGGGAAAAGCAATGTGTGGTCAGGACAAAATGCTTGGGGTAGTTTACCCCAAACACATGGACGTTGATCATAAGCATGAAGTCTGTGAAAACGACTGGAGAGTATCAAACTGCCGAAATCAGTTGAAAAAAGCATTCTCAGTCAAACCCAGCAAAGGTTAGCCCCTATTTTAAAGAAAATGCTCACCAGAACGCCAAATTAAGCATCTGAATTAGACGAACAACCCAACATCAACTTAATTATATGAGAGTAGGGGAGGGGGGCTCCTAAGAGTAGGGGAAGGGGGCTCCAAGGGGGGACTCTGGGGATCCAGCCCCAATAGGGGTACAGATGGCAATTGCAGATCATGCACAGGCTGCTGGCCAGGGGTGGGGGCTGGGAGAGGAAGGGTGTGGGGGTAGGGGTTCCTCTTGCAGGCATGAATGGTCAACTTGAAGATATCGCACCGATGGATTATTTCCACAAAGGAAGTGGCCTCTGATCCAAGAAATGGTGACCAATCAGCATACTTTGGCAGTAACTGATCACAGTTAATTCCTGAACAACTGAGCATACGTCCTCTGATAGTAATTGATCAGAGAGTAATTGTCAGAGGTGGATGACTTGTGATCAGTCATAGTCAGAGTGTTTGGCCTCACATTTTGAACGCATTGAAGTGGCCAACCCAGTGACACTCGAGTCAAATGTTCAGAATTTGGCTGTTTTCAAAAGGTTCTTCATGCACTAAACAGGACCAGCCATTCTTCACCGTCTCTGATATCCCTGTCTTGGAGGGGGGGCATCCTGTGGCCTTGTCGTGTCTTTGTCTTTGCCACTGTGCCTTGATCTTTTGCTAGATGTTTTGTACCTGCGCTCCCTGCCTTTTACTTCAAATGACTTCATTGAATAGACGTGAAGTGAGAAATGCTGCTGATTCGTGTTTTGGTTGTCCGTCACGGGTTTAGGAAAAGAAACTGTCTTAACAATCTCCCCTGACGTGCTCATCAGCAGTCGCTTTAGTTACAAGGGGGGGGGGGGGGGGGGGGGGGGGGGGGGGGGGAGGGGGGGGGGGAATAACATATCTGTAATGATCAACTTACAGGCCAGCACTAACAGTGCAACAAAGACTGGAATGTCAGCTTTGTTTCCACCATACTTTGAAATTATCTTCATGTCTTTTGTCAAAAGTTGAAAATTGTTTACCAGGGGCATTAGCAGTTACCGCAATTCCAAACTCTCCTGGAAGGTTTGTAGGATTTGTCATGGGTGCTACACGTTCCTTTACTGATTAATAGCTTAACCATCAGGGCAAGTTGGCAATTAGGGTAATGTCAAGGGCTTCATACTGATAAACACTTTCACACATATAGCCTACAGTTTAAATACTGAGCCCTCAAAAACTTCAAGCATTCGCTTAGCCAAGACACCAAACCAATCTCCCTGGCGGCAAGTAACTTTTCATTCAAGCAGATGGCCAAACTTCGGAAGAAGCACCGTCGATCACTTCTGATTGAACAAACCTTCCACGCTGGGATGCTACCATAAGGCTGTTATGAGTTGCACCCTGTAGTTTGATCTACCTCTGTTCAGGGAGCAGTTATGTCCCATGATATCTTAATGGAGTGTCCTGCGCGTGCCTGTACCCATTGTCAACACAGCAGAGGCCTCCAAGGGTGGTACAGGACTGCTCTAAAGGCAGGTGAAGACAGTGCTTCTCTGGGTCCTCCCCAGCACCTTCGGGTGTTTCTTTTTTCTTCTTTGCCTTAACTAGGCTGACCCTGGAGAAAGGTCCAGTGACGGTGAGGAAAGACCCACTGACCACAGGGAAAGTCCTGTTGACAGTGGGAAAGACTTCAACTTTAGATTCTCTCTTGAGGGCACATAAGACCGTATGGCGAAAGCTTGGCTGTGTCTGGAGTGGCACTGTCTTCGTCTGTTCGTGGGCAGGGGTGGCTGGGTCTGAGGGGTATGCTCGACAGATGGAGGGTGGTGTTCTTGCCGGTGGGCTTGCAGTCATGAAATACGGGCTGGTACACCCATGGGGATGTACTTTAAGGCTGTTATGAGTTGCATCCTGTAGTCTGATCTACCTCTGTTCAGGAGCAGTTATGTCCCTTGACATCGTACTGGAGTGTCCTGCGCGTGTCTGTACCCATTGTCAACACAGCGGAGGCCTCAAGGGTGGTACAGGACTGCTCTAAAGGCAGGTGAAGACAGTGCTTCTCTGGGTCTCCCCCAGCACCTTCGGGTAGAAAGGTCCAGTGACGGTGAGGAAAGACCCACTGACCACAGGGAAAGTCCTGTTGACAGTGGGAAAGACTACAACTTTGGATTGTCTCTTGAGGGCACATAAGACCGTATAGCGAAAGCTTGGCTGTGTCTGGAGTGGCACTGTCTTCGTCTGTTCATGGGCAGGGGTGGTTTGGGTCTGTGGGGTGTGCTCGACAGCTGGAGGGTGGTGTTCTTGCCGGTGGGCTTGCAGTCATGAAATACGGGCTGGTACACCCATGGGGATGCTACTTTAAGGCTGTTATGAGTTGCATCCTGTAGTCTGATCTACCTCCGTTCAGGAGCAGTTATGTCCCTTGATATCTTAATGGAGTGTCCTGCGCGTGCCTGTAACCATTGTCAATACAACGGAGGCCTCCAAGGGTGGTACAGGACTGCTCTAAAGGCAGGTGAAGACAGTGCTTCTCTGGGTCCTCCCCAGCACTTCGGGTGATTTTTTTTCCTTCTTTGCCTTAACTACGCTCACCTGGAGAAAGGTCCAGTGACGGTGAGGAAAGATCCACTGACCACAGGGAAATTCCTGTTGACAGTGGGAAAGACTTCAACTTTAGATTCTCTCTTGAGGGCACATAAGACCGTATGGCGAAAGCTTGGCTGTGTCTGGAATGGCACTGTCTTCGTCTGTCCGTGGGCAGGGGTGGCTGGGTCTGTGGGGTGTGCTCGACTGATGGAGGGTGGTGTTCTTGCTGGTGGGCTTGCAGTCATGAAATACGGGCTGGTACACCCATGGGGATGTTACTTTAAGGCTGTTATGAGTTGCAACCTGTAGTCTGATCTACCTCTGTTCAGGAGCAGTTATGTCCCTTGATATCTTAATGGAGTGTCCTGCGCGTGCCTGTAACCATTGTCAATACAACGGAGGCTCCAAGGTGGTACAGGACTGCTCTAAAGGCAGGTGAAGACAGTGCTTCTCTGGTTCCTCCCCAGCACCTTTGAGTGATTTTTTTTTTCTTCTTTGCCGTAACTAGGCTCACCCTGGAGAAAGGTCCAGTGACGGTGAGGAAAGATCCACTGACCACAGGGAAAGTCCTGTTGACAGTGGGAAAGACTACAACTTTAGATTCTCTCTTGAGGGCACATAAGACCGTATGGCGAAAGCTTGGCTGTGTCTGGAGTGGCACTGTCTTTGTCTGTCCGTGGGCAGGGGTGGCTGGGTCTGTGGGGTGTGCTCGACAGCTGGAGGGTGGTGTTCTTGCCGGTGGGCTTGCAGTCATGAAATACGGGCTGGTACACCCATGGGGATTCTACTTTAAGGCTGTTATGAGTTGCATCCTGTAGTCTGATCTACCTCTGTTCAGGAGCAGTTATGTCCCTTGATATCTTAATGGAGTGTCCTGCGCGTGCCTGTAACCATTGTCAACACAGCAGAGGCCTCCAAGGGTGATACAGGACTGCTCTAAAGGCAGGTGAAGACAGTGCTTCTCTGGGTCCTCCCCAGCACCTTCGGGTGTTTCTTTTTTCTTTTGCCTTAACTAGGCTGACCCAGGAGAAAGGTCGCAGCGATGGTGAGGAAAGACCCACTGACCACAGGGAAAGTCCTGTTGACAGTGGGAAAGACTACATTTTTAGATTCTCTCTTGAGGGCACATAAGACCGTATAGCGAAAGCTTGAACTGTGTCTGGAGTGGCACTGTCTTCGTCTGTCCGTGGGCAGGGGTGGTTGGGTCTGTGGGGTGTGCTCGACAGCTGGAGGGTGGTGTTCTTTGCCGATGGGCTTGCGGTCATGAAATACGGCCTGGTACACCCATGGGAATGCTACTTTAAGGGTGTTATGAGTTGCATCCTGTAGTCTGATCTACCTCTGTTCAGGAGCAGTTATGTCCCTTGATACCTTAATGGAGTGTCCTGCGCGTGCCTGTACCCATTGTCAACACAGCGGAGGCCTCCAAGGGTGGTACAGGACTGCTCTAAAGGCAGGTGAAGACAGTGCTTTTCTGGGTCTCCCCCAGAACCTTCGGGTGTTTCTTTTTCTTCTTTGCCTTAACTAGGCTGACCCTGGAGAAAGGTCCAGTGACGGTGAGGAAAGACCCACTGACCACAGGGAAAGTCCTGTTGACAGTGGGAAAGACTACAACTTTAGATTCTCTCTTGAGGGCACATAAGACCGTATGGCGAAAGCTTGGCTGTGTCTGGAATGGCACTGTCTTCATCTGTTCATGGGCAGGGGGGGTGGTTGGGTCTGTGGGGTGTGCTCGACAGCTGGAGGGTGGTGTTCTTGCCGGTGGGCTTGCAGTCATGAAATACGGGCTGGTACACCCATGGGGATGCTACTTTAAGGCTGTTATGAGTTGCATCCTGTAGTCTGATCTACCTCTCTTCAGGAGCACTTATGTCCCTTGATACCTTAATGGAGTGTCCTGTGCGTGCCTGTACCCATTGTCAACACAGCGGAGGCCTCCAAGGGTGGTACAGGACTGCTCTAAAGGCAGGTGAAGACAGTACTTCTCTGGGTCCTCCCCAGGACCTTCGGGTGTTTCTTTTTTTCTTCTTTGCCTTAACTAGGCTGACCCTGGAGAAAGGTCCAGTGACGGTGAGGAAAGACCCACTGACCACAGGGAAGTCCTGTTGACAGTGGGAAAGACTACAACTTTAGATTCTCTCTTGAGGGCACATAAGACCGTATAGCGAAAAGCTTGGCTGTGTCTGGAATGCACTGTTTTCATCTGTCCGTGGGCAGGGGTGGTTGGGTCTGTGGGGTGTGCTCGACAGCTGGAGGGTGGTGTTCTTGCCGGTGGGCTTGCAGTCAAATACGGGCTGGTACACCCATGGGGATGCTACTTTAAGGCTGTTATGAGTTGCATCCTGTAGTCTGATCTCTACCTCTGTTCAGGTGCAGTTATGTCCCTTGATATCTTAATGGTGTGTCCTGCGCGTGCCTGTAACCATTGTCAACACAGCAGAGGCGTCCAAGGGTGGTACGGGACTGCTCTAAAGGCAGGTGAAGACAGTGTTTCTCTGGGTCCTCCCCAGCGCCTTCGGGTGTTTCTTTTTCTTTTTCTTCAAGCAAAAGGCCAATCTTCGGAAGTAGCACCGTCGATCACTCCTTGCTTGAACAAACCTTCCACACTGTTGAAAGGAATTGGTTGTCCTCACAGACACAACAGAAGGATTCAACATTGAAGCAGATCGAGTTACCTCAGACGTGTGTGATTTGATATCTTCAGAAGAACTTCAGCTGGGAGAATTTTCCCTGGATGCTCCTTTAGGGGTGATTGTAAATGTTGTCCTGATGGCTGATGTGTTTGGTCTTCTGATGATCACCTGACACAGATGGCTTAAGGAAGGACTTGTGATGTTTTTTTTCTTTTTTTTCTTTTTTTTTAATCAAGAGGATGGTCATCAGGGGTGTACAAGAGTTCCAGGTGGTGGGCATTCTTCAGAAGATATAGTGGGCTGGACGAAGGCCTGTGTAGGTACCCCTTGAGGACGGTCCTCATCCATAGACGACGTGGACAGCAGATCTTGTCCTGTCACGAGGGCTTCTGCAATGTCATCACTCGTGAAAACAATGCTCTCGATTGGCATAGGCACACGAATTCGGAATCCTTTGACAGCTTTTTCTGGTGTGGCTGAATTCAAGGAAGCCTGGGGGAGAGAGAAAAGAAATTTCATCAACTGAAATCCGTTTTTTTTTAAGGAAAACCATAACATATCTGCCAGACAAAAGGGAAAAAAACAAACTACAAAACAAAGCACGATGTGTTTCGACTTCTTACGTCTTCTTCAGGCAAGATTAACAACATTCAGGACAATGTAAACAAAGAACGAGCAATCATTATCTTCTCCAATTCGGCGCAAGATTTCGAGATGATAAGTGATTGCTCGTTCTTAGTTATCATTGTCCTGAATATTGTCTATCTTGCTTGAAGAAGACCAAAGAGGTCGAAACGCGCCGTGTTTTGTCTTGTAATTTGTCCTCAGTGCCTGGCAGATTTACTATAATTTTCCTTTTAAAAAACGTTTCAATATCCGCCTGCACTCACCTCTCTTTGAAACAGATCCGTTTGCCAGAATTCGCAAGCACCCAGCTGTCAGCTGCTGCATTGTAATAGAAAGGAGTGACTGTTAGGCAGCTCAATACACTGGTGATACAAGCTTATAGGTGCTGTGGGAAGGAAGGGCGATGAGAGGAATACCACGCTGTCGACAGAACTCCACAGCACGCAGAAGTTTATGTTTATGGTGGCCATCAAACAAAATGAGTTGAGGTGCATCTGTGGTGCGTTGGTGACTATTGAAGGAACAGATCAGAGTCAGTCCACCCTTTGGTTTTTGTTAAGCTACAAGCATGGGTTGGCGTTCCATTCATGACACTCTCATCCATCTTTTCTTTTGCGAGGAAGGATCCCCCCTGCAGCATTTCATGGCACAAAAGAATAATGAGTCCCCTCTTTCAGTGCTGATCACCTTGCTGACTTGGCGAGATCTTTTTGCCGATAGAATCTTCCCAGATTTCTGCACTTAAGTCTGCACTAAGATTTCTGCGTCGTCCATAGTCCAGAATTTCTAGGTTGATAAATTTTCCTTCCTCTGCTGATCTGTGCAGATTTAAAAGAGATAATCCACTTGTGGACGGGTTGAACCCTACAGCACAAGGCAGGCTCGTTCCTTGTGGCTATCTCTGAGGTCTGGTTGGTGCTTCATAAAACCCTCCAGCCAATGCCTTCCTGCAAGCCCAGATTCTCTATTGAAGTGACGCTGCCTCACTCATCTTTTCAGCTACATCAAAGGCAAGACGGCGGACATCAAATGGTTTAAGTCCATAGAGTCTTTTTTCCATGAAACAGACTTGTCAACGAACTCCTCTTCTGGGTGCTGAATAAATGTCGACCTGAAGCGAGAAATGTGTAAACATCTTAGTTGGAATATCCGCTCAGCCAGATGTCTTTCCAGCGTCTTCTAGCACCTTTAATTGCGCCATCTGGGGGTCGGATTTCTTTCCCAAACAGCCTGAACTACAGATTGCTGCCCCTGTCATCCTTATTCTCCTCAGATCGTTTTTCTTATGTTATTACGAACCGTTGTTGGATAAACAGTAAAAGAGACAAATACTGGACTATATGTGGAGATCTCATTTATTGCAAAGTTTTTAAGTGAAAAACATATTTGGCTAAGTTGCTCTCTCTCTCTCTCTCTCTCTCTCTCTCTCTCTCTCTCTCTCTCTCTCTCTCTCTCTCTCTCTCTCTCTTCGTTTCTCTGTCTGTCTGTCGCCATGAAAGAATACTAAACATCATTAAACTGAACTATATGTGGGGATCTCATTTATTGCAAAGTTTTTAAGTGTTCACAAGCGAAAAAAACATGTTTGCCTAAGTTGCTCTCTGTCTGTCTCTCTATCTCTGTCTCTGTGTGTCTGTGTGTCTGTCTGTCTGTCTGTCTGTCTGTCTCCTCTCTCTCTCTCTCTCTCATCCATCTTATGGCATTCAAGAATAAACCTCCCTCCCTCCCTCCTCTCTCTCTCTTGTCTGTCTCCGTGTTTGTCTGTCTCTCTCTCTATCTCTGCTTGCTTTTCTCTCTGTCTCTGTCTCTGTCTCTGTCTCTCTCTCTCTCTCTCTCTCTCTCTCTCTCTCTCTCTCTCTCTCTCTCTCCCTCTCTCTGAGTCAAATACACACGTACACGCACGTGCAAACACATACATTCACACACAATCTCTCTCTCTAACTCTCTCTCTCTCTCTTCTTTCTCTCTTCCCTCCTACAGGAGTAAAGCGCCCATCTGACAGTGGGATAAAGCGCCCACTGACTGTGGGGAAAAGCGCCCACATGTCAGTGGGATAAAGCGCCCACCTGACAGTGGGGTAAAGCGCCCACCTGACGGTGGGATAAAGGGCCCACCTGAGGGTGGGGTAAAACGCTCACCTGACAGTGGGATAAAGCGCCCACCTGACAGTGGGATAAAACGCCCACCTGGCAGTGGGGTAAAGCGCCCACCTGACAGTGGGATAAAGCGCCCACCTGACAGTGGGATAAAACGCCCACCTGACAGTGGGATAAAGCGCCCACCTGACAGTAGGGTAAAGCGCCCAACTGACAGTGGGGTAAAGCGCCCACCTGACAGTGGGGTAAAGGGCCAACCTGACGGTGGGGTAAAACGCCCACCTGACAGTAGGATAAAGCGCCCACCTGACAGCACGGTAAAGCGCCCACCTGACAGTGGAATAAAGCGCCACCTGACAGTGGGATAAAAAGCGCCCATCTGACAGTGGGGTAAAACGCCTGGCTGACAGTGGGGTAAGGCGCCCACCTGACAGTGGGGTAAAGCGCCCAGCTGACAGAGGGGTAAAGCGCCCACCTGACAGTGGGATAAAGCACCCACCTGACAGTGGGGTAAAGCGCCCACCTGACAGTGTGGTAAAGGGCCAACCTGACGGTGGGGTAAAAACGCCCACCTGACAGTGGGATAAAGCGTCCACTGACAGCAGGGTAAAGCGCCCACCTTAGAGTGGAATAAAACGTCACCTGACAGTGGGATAAAGCGCCCATCTGACAGTGGGGTAAAGCGCCCAGCTGACAGTGGGGTAAGGCGCCCATCTGACAGTGGGGTAAAGCGCCCAGCTGACAGAGGGGTAAAGCGCCCACCTGACAGTCGGATAAAGCACCCACCTGACAGTAGGGTAAAACGCCCACCTGACAGTGGGGTAAAGCGCCCACCTGACAGTGGGGTAAGGCGCCCACCTGATGGTGAGGTAAAGCGCCCATCTGACAGTGGGGTAAAACGCCTGGCTGACAGTGGGGTAAGGCGCCCACCTGACAGTGGGGTAAAGCGCCCAGCTGACAGAGGGGGTAAAGCGCCCACCCCTCTTTACCCTATTGTCAGGTGGCCCACCTGACATTGGGGTAAAGCGCCCACCTGACAGTGGGATAAAGCACCCACCTGACAGTGGGATAAAGCACCCACCTGACAGTGGGATAAAGCGCCCACCTGACAGTAGGGTAAAGGGCCCACCTGACAGTAGGGTAAAAAAACGCCCACCTGACAGTAGGGTAAAGCGCCCACCTGACAGTAGGGTAAAGCGCCCACCTTGCAGTGGGGTAAGGCGCCCAACTGACGGTGAGGTAAAGCGCCCACCTGACAGTGGGGTAAAACGCCCCACATGACAGTGGGATAAAGCACCCACCTGACAGTGGGATAAAGCGAGCGCCCACCTGACAGTAGGGTAAAGGGCCCACCTGACAGTAGGGTAAAAGCGCCCACCTGACAGTGGGATAAAGCACCCACCTGACAGTGGGATAAAGCGAGCGCCCACCTGACAGTAGGGTAAAGCGCCCACCTTGCAGTGGGGTAAAGCGCCCACCTTGCAGTGGGGTAAAGTGCCCACCTTGCAGTGGGGTAAGGCGCCCAACTGACGGTGAGGTAATGCGCCCACCTGACAGTGGGGTAAAAACGCCTACCTGACCGTGGGGTAAAACGCCCACCTGACAGTGGGGTAAAGCGCCCACCTGACAGTGGGGTAAAGCGCCCACCTGACAGTAGGGTAAAGGGCACACCTGACAGTGGGGTAAACCGCCCACCTGACAGTGGGGTAAAGCGCCCACCTGATAGTAGGGTTAAGCGCCACCTTGCAGGGGGGTAAAGCGCCAACCTGACAGTGGGATAAAGCGCCCACCTGACAGTGGGATAAAGCGCCCACCTGACAGCAGGGTAAAGTGCCCACCTGAGAGTAGGGTAAAGGGCCCACCTGACAGTAGGGAAAGGGCCCACCTGACAGTGGGGTAAAGCGCCCACCTGACAGTAGGGTAAGGGCACACCTGACGGTGGGGTAAAAGCGCGCCACCTGACAGTGGGGTAAAGCGCCCACCTGATAGTAGGGTTAAGCGCCCACCTTGCAGGGGGTAAAGCGCCAACCTGACAGTGGGATAAAGCGCCCACCTGACGGTGGGATAAAGCGCCCTCCTGACAGCAGGGTAAAGGGCCCCCCTGACAGTAGGGAAAGGGCCCACCTGACAGTGGGTTAAAGCGCCCACCTTGCAGGGGGTAAAGCGCCCACCTTGCAGTGGGATAAAGCGCCCACCTGACAGTGGGGTAAGGCGCCCACCTGACAGTGGGGTAAAGCACCCACCTGACAGTGGGTTAAAGCGCCCACCTGGCAGTGGGGTAAAGGGCCCACCTGACAGCGGGGTAAAGGGCCCACCTGACAGCGGGGTAAAGGGCCCACCTGACAGTGGGATAAATCGCCCACCTGACAGTAGGGTAAAGTGCCCACCTGACAGTGGGATAAAGGGCCCACCTGACAGTGAGATAAAGCGCCCACCTGACAGTAGGGTAAAGCGCCCACCTGACAGTGGGGTAAAGCCCCCACCTGACAGTGTGATAAAGCGCCCACCTGACAGTGGGATAAAGCGCTCTTCTGACAATGGTGTAAAGCGCCCACCTGACAGTGGGGTAAAGCGCCCACCTGACAGTGGGGTAAAGCGCCCACCTGACAGTGGGGTAAAACGCCTAGCTGACAGTGGGGTAACGCGCCCACCTTTGGCCTTTGCCCCATTCACGTGCTGGCGCTTTACCCCATGCCAGCATTTTGACAGCGTGTTATCCCCCTCCCCCCTCCCCCCCCAAATCTAGTGTTGTTAACGGAGACGATGCCTGTGTTTTGGTAAGAAATTCCAACACGTGTTTGTTTTCATCATACAAACACTCTCTCTCTGTCTGTCTGTCTGTCTCTGTCTCTCTCTCTCTCTCTCTCTCTCTCTCTCTCTCTCTCTCTCTCTCTCTCTCTCTCTCTCTCTCTTGCTCTCTCTCTGTTTACAAATCCAGAGATTCCTATGACCCATCCAACTATAGGCCAATATCAAGATTGCCTGTTTTTATAAGAAAGACATGTACAGACGCACCTGCTGCCATATCTAAATGCATAAGTCCTGATACATTCGTTTGTGTGTGAGTGTGTGTGTGTGTGTGTGTGGTGTGTGTGTGTGTGTGTGTGTGTGTGTGTGTGTGTGTGTGTGTGTGTGTCTTTGGCTCTCTGTGTGTGTGTGCGTGTGCGTGTGTGTGTGTGTGTGTGTGTGTGTGTGTGTGTGTCCTCGAGCGCACATATGTGTGTGTGTGTGTGTGTGTGTGTGTGTGTGTGTGTGTGTGTGTGTGTGTGTGTGTGTGTGTGTGTATGGGTGGGGGTGGTGTGTGTGTGTGTGTGTGTATGTGTGTGTGTGTGTGTGTATGGGTGGGGGTGGTGTATGTGTGTGTGTGTGTGTGTGTGTGTGTGTGTGTGTGTGTGTGTGTGTGTGTGTGTGTGTCCCAAGGATGGGATGGGAATTTGGGGAAGGGTATTGTCTGTGAAGCTTTTAGAAATGGAAAGGGTTGTAAAGTGTTTTGTACAGAATCTTGCCTAAAACACAGGGGGGGGGGGGGGGGGGGGGTTAGTTGATAAAGCAATAAAGGAAGGAAAAGGGGTAGGGGCAGGGGTCAGAGTGGTAGGGGTTTGGAGGAGGATGGAAGAACATTAGACGTTTTAGAAGAGAAGGGGAGGAGGGCATGGAGGATTCTGATTTCTTTCTTATTGCCGAGGAGTGGCAGAATGGTGGGGGCGGGGGGGGGGGGGGGGGGGGGGCATGGGGGGGGACGGGGGGGGGGGGGGGGGATGGGGGGTTGTATTTAGACATCCTTCAGTTTAACAAAAAAGATCCTTCGAATGAAAAAAATATAGCAGTTGTTCCTAAATATTCTAAAACAAGACATAGTGCAGTCCCTGTCGACAGCAAACACCATGCCTACTTGTCTATCAGGTGGGGATTAGCAAAGGGGTTGTCAGGCCCCGGGGCATTGATGTGGTTGTTTAGTACAGGAGTGTCCACCATCACAACAGCGCTGTCACTCTGTCCTCTGCCTCGGGCTGTCTGGTCATTTGGATCTGCTAGACATAGCAATAGCAAACCAATGGCGGTAGGAACGGCCCGACGAGGAAATTGGTAGCACACATATTGGGGATTGGTTTGTAAACTTCAATCTGTTTTCCTCACAATCGTTTTCAATCATTCAGCCTTTCTTGTACCACAAACCATCTTGTTTTAACAAACTATCTGTTTGTTACTGAAGGGCTCTGTCTCCTTCCTCTTTTCTGTTTGAAAACAATGTCTTACAGCAATGTCTTCAAAATTCACCGAGATACAAAAGCCTATAATCAAATTTCATCCAGGTAAAGGAAAGGTATGTCTTTACACTCTTCACAGTGCCTCACTGCCCAGTCCCTCTCTTTATGGAACAGTTTATAAACATATAAATATTATGTCAGTTCACCATTTTTTTGTGGACTGAGCCTGAAAGCACACTGTGAATAAATACACCTTAAAAGGCTTAAAAGGGAGACAACATACAGATTATCCGCTCATTAAAAGGAAGGCAACATACAAATAATCAGTTGTTCAAATATGATCCACACTATTTATTATAGTTATGTGTATGTGTGTGTGTGTGTGTGTGTGTGTGTGTGTGTGTGTGTGTGTGTGTGTGTGTGTGTAAGTATGAATGTGTGTGTGTGCCTGTAAATGAATGTGTAAGTGCTGTGTGTGCATACTTCCATGTACTTTCAATATGCTAGTGCATGCATGTGTAAGTGTACACATGTGCATGATCGCAAACATGCGTGCACGTGAGCACCTGTACATGCAAGCATAAGGGCAGTATATATGCAGAGATGCAGAATAGCACTCAAGTGGATTGGTAAAGAAATAAAGAAAAAAATGGTTGGATCGGTGTGTGGAGGAACTCACTTTTAGGAGCGTACAAATCCACTTCCCTACATCAATACCGTATGCCACACAAACTGACATAAGATATGTCATTGGGAGAACCAGTCATTGACACTGACACTGCGCACAAGCTCTCTAAAATGAAAACAACGGATCGGCATGTGTACAATCTGACAGATTGCAAAGATTCCCTGTAGATCCATAGCATGCTCACAAGTCGTCACAGACTCAAAATCAAACTGTTCACTTTTCATGCTCGCATCCACAGCGCCCACACACATAACGTATTCCATGTTGAAAAGTCTCAAGGTCTTTACAGACGTATATGACTTTCTTTTCCAGTGTCAAATCTCTGGAACCCATCATCAACTTACAAAATACGCAAACTGTGCTTGTGTCCCTTTCAGCAAAAGAACTGCCCCTAATTTATCAGGTGAAAAAATCTTGACAGAAAGAGAAAAACGTATTGAGCGTCATATTGTTATCTTTTTAAAGTATATGTGTCTGCATTCCTTTTTCTCTCTTTTCATTTTCTTCACTTTGGATTAGCGAAAGTTTTCGCAATATGGGCCAGACATGACCTTTAATGTATAATCATAAAAGACACCTCATGTGTCTTAAAAAAAAGTATGAAGCATGCGTGCTCGCACAGACTCATTGTCTCCATGGCAACATCGACCAGTCTTTCCTCCCTGCGTCAATTACCTATCCTACAGGTAACAAATCAATCATCCTGAGTTTTTTCACCGCTCAGTATGCATGCACGCTGCATGGTTTACCTGAACAGGCCAGCACAGGTACAAACTGCGACAGCCTTCCTTTATTCGCAACAGCCAGCAGAAAAACTATGCATGTTTTCCATCTCCACATCTCCCCCGTAAATAAAGGTAGAAAACCACCTGAAACGTGGGCACAATTCCTGACAAGGTCATGGATAGCTAAGGACCAAGCCTGGTGGGGTGCATGTTTAGAAGTCGGAGAATAATTGTACAGCAGTAGTCTTATGTATGATCCATGCTCGCGTGCTTTAGTGTGTATGTATAAGCGTTTTAGGCTGAGGGAAAGTTTCTATATTTGAACTGTTAGGAGTATGCCACATAAACATTTAAGTGGAGCAGAGTATGGATGGAGGTTACGGTTGAGGTTTGCACATTTGTCCACTTTGTTTTTCTTTTTCTTTTTTCTTTCTTTTTTTTTTTTACAAATTGCTTAAAAAGTTTTTTTTAAGAATAATCGAGCATTTGGAGCACACAGGTACGCCGAAAGAGGACAGTCTGCAAATCAGTTACTGTATGTGTCTCGCACGTAAACATTTGTTATACAAAATTGAATTTAAAAAAATCAAGAAAAACGTCGACGCAAAAAGTAAATCAAATAAGATGCAGTTGTAACTGAATTATCAACGTGTAACTTTCATAGTGCAATACAAATACAGTAGATTTCAATACAATACAATACACTGCAGTACATGCCAATACAGTACAAGACAACACACTGCAGTACAGGACAATAAATACAACACAATATATACAATAAAATACAATCTGCTAGGTGGAATGCTCCATCGATTTTACATGACCTGTACCGGCCTGACCCAGACCTTCATATATTGTTGGTTCGACCCCCAGGTGACCTCAGCCCTAAATATCCTCAACTTGAACCTTACCTTGTTACCTTTTTTGTAAGCATGTTGCTTAAATCCATGTTTGTTTCATTTTATTGTCCGATCTTAGCGCAGATCTTGATACGATTTTGGTGTAGACTTAAAATGACCTCAAACATTAACTGACACTCATTCTTTCTTATCATAAAACATACCTAAAGCTGTCCGTTTCTAAGTCGTCTTTTTGAAAATTGTTTTTATTTTCAGTTATATCATACTTAACTCTCAACTTTTTTGAGATTTTTGCATGTTGCATGACGGATGTTCTTTATTTCGTAACATTCTGCGCATTATTTCTCTAAAACAATAATATTTTTGTGATGAATGTGTCTATTTCGGGTTTTTTAGGTGATGTATTGCTTAAGATAACAAAAATGCTGTTTTAAATATCATCTGTCACCAGTGATCGAAATTCAAGGGAAAGAACTGAAGAGAGTTAATTAATCTTTCCTCCTCCTTTTCTTTTTTTTCTCTCAATAAAGACGAGTCTTACTGAATCTGCTCGATGTTAAATTAAAACCTGTGACAAGCTGCACATTTTCCTTTAAAGATTAGTTGTAGCGGTGGAGGAACTGAAGGCTGCCCTGTTCTCAGTCCAGACTGAGAACGAGAAGCTTCGTCAAGACCTGACCGATGCCCTGAAGTGAGAGCAGCAGACAGCCACCCAGCTAGCTGAGATACGGCACCTTGCAGAGCTGGCCGATCGTCGTGCCGAGGACGTTTCTGCATACGTACGAAGGAACAACCTGCGTATCTACGGTATGCAGGAAGGGGAGAGCGGGGCCGTCGAGACGGGGGTACAGTGCGAGGAGAAAGTACTTTCACTGTTCAATCGTAAACTGAACATCGAGGTGAAGAGAGAAGACATCGAGCCAGTGCATAGGGTCGGTTCCAAACAGGGTTCCAGTGCTTCCAAAAACTCTTGCCGCGGGATATTGTTCGCTTTGTTTCCCGTCGGGTTAGAGACTCTGTGCTCTACGCGCGCAAGAAGTTGAAAGGAACCGGGGTCACTATGGTGGAAGATCTGACCCCACGGGCCTATCAGCTGCTATGTTCAGTGCGGAACGAGTGGGACATTTGCCAGCAGGCGTGGACGAAGAACGGTGCAGTAGTGGTGAAGACGGTGACCGGACGAGTGTTGACAGTGAAATCTCTTGCCGGATTTAGGCAACTGCGATAGACTGGTTACTTTCTTCTTACGTGTGTCACGCCGTCACTTTCTCCTTTGCTTTGACATTGTGTCGTCTGCTCGAACTGTAAGTAGACCAAATTAATTTAACCAGCTGCGCGATTATTTTCCGCTTAAAATCGTTAGTGTGAATGTCTAAGAATTCTTAAAGGTTTGTAATGTAGAAGCTACTCGATGCATTTCTGTATCTGTGCGCTTTTTTATAACGACTTTGGCGTATCCTTTTTTTTTGTTTTGTTTTGTTTTGCTTTCCTCCCACTTGTCTATGTATACATCTGGGGGTGAAGGTCTTTTGGGATTGGCAAGTCAGGGGAGCAGTCCTTGCGTCGAAGGTAGTTGTGGGCAAAAGTAAGTTAAGAGAACGCAGCTTTGTCGTACTATTCTTCTTCTTCTTCTTCTTCTTTTTTTTTTTTTTTTTTCTTTTCATATGTTTGTATTTGGTCTTTGCTCACAGAAAATGCGATTGTATGAAGGGATAGTAAATATTTGATCATGTGTAAATATTTGATCATTGTGACAGTCATACAAGATGATCAAGACACGTGTTGTTTGAAGGTGTTTTTTTTTTTTTTTGTTTGTTTGTTTTTTTCTTTTCCCCATCGCGCTAGCTATTGTAGTAGTAGTAAGCTTCAATGCTCGTTTGGAGTAGGGCAGTGGGCCCTTATATAACAGGTGTGTGTGTGTGTGTGTGTGTGTGTGTGTTGTGTGTGTCAGTTTTATGTCATTGCTTTGTAAGTTGGTCTTTATGTTGTACATTACGTTTTCATTTTCTTCATATCAAGTGGTAGGCTTGTGTGTGCGGGTGAGACTGCAACTGGGACATGTACACTTTATTTGTGCATTTATAAGATGTTGATATTAATGATGGGTGTGAAAATTTGCTTATTATTACATTGGAAGGTTGAGGCCGAGGCAGCTTCTGTTAAACTTTGGGATGTGCGACATCACTGTATTTCACAAAGCGTGTCTCTAGTGTTACTAACACTGGTAGCAACACTTTTGGAGTATTTCTTACTTTTTTTTCTTTTGTAGACCTTTTTTTTTATTTGCTATTATCTGTTTACTACTTTAACCTTTCTTGCCAAAACTCAAAATGCACAGGATAGTTCATTTAAAATTTGTTCTTTGAATTGTAATGGTATAAATAATAGTAAAAAAAGGAAAGATGATGTGTTTGATTTTTTTTGAGAAAAAAAGCAGCTCATGTTTACTGTCTTCAAGAGACACACTTAAAGGAAGACTCTGAGAATTTTATCCGAGCCAGCTGGGGTTATAATGTATGGCTGTGTGGTAGAGAAACTAACAAAAATGGTGTCGCTATTCTTTTTAATAATAACTTTGAGTACAAGATACATGATGTTATAAGAGACCAGCATGGGTGTTACATTGTTATGAATGTTCAATTCTTAAAAAAAGGTTTACTTTGGTGAACTTATACGGGCCTAGCAGTGGTGATAGCCCCGAATTTTCGATAGTGTTTGTGAACTCATTGAGAGCTTTGGCAACCAACATGTAATTATAACTGGAGACTGGAATTGTGCCCTTAATTTAAAAATGGATGTTAGAAATTATACAAGTGTTACCAATCGGCCAAGAACCCGAGCAAAAATCAATGATATAATGACAAAATACAATCTATTCGATGTTTACAGAGAATTATACCCCCGAAAAAAAGGAACTATACATGGCGGAAAATTTAACTCTTATAAACAAGCAAGACTTGACTACTTTATGATCACTGAAGAATTAATGATGGAAGTTAATGATGTTTGCATAGATCCTGGATATCGATCAGATCATTCTCTTGTCACATTGCTTTTTAAAAAAAGATCATTTCAAACGTGATAGACCTTTTTGGAAATTCAACAATAGTTTATTAAGAGATAAGCAATATGTTTCAAAAATTAGAGAACTGATCAACGATATTAAGAAACAGTATGCATTACCCGGTATACAACTTAGATAATATGCATAAAATTAGTAATGAAAACCTCTCTTTTCAAATTGAAGATCAGCTCTTTTTTGAGACATTAATGCTTGAAATAAGAGGCAAAACAATCTCTTATAGTACTTATAAGAAAAAAAAAAAATGATACTCAAAGAGAACATGACCTAGAAAAAAAAATAAAAAACATTGAACAGAATTTACAAGAAGAAACTATTCCTCATTTAGAAAACCTAAAAACAGAATTGCAAGAAATCAGGAATCACAGACTTGAAGGCATGGCAATGCGCTCGGGAGTTCACTGGCTAAGTCAAGGGGAAAAGTGAATAAATATTTTTGCACTCTGGAAAATAGAAATTTTCTTGATAAATCTATCCCTTTTTTAGAAAAAAGAGGATGGTTCAGTCATTTCTGAACAAAAAAATATCCTCCTTGAGATAAAAAAATTTTTATGAACAATTATACAGCTTTAGAGATGTAACTGATATAAATATTTCTGAAGAGCTTCCAGATGCTTCAGTATTATCCGAGGAGGGGAGCTCCTCATTAGAGGGGTTGATTACACTAGAAGAGGCAGCTACGGCTCTGAAACAGATGAAAAATTTTAAGAGCCCTGGGCCTGATGGGTTTACCGTTGAATTTTTTAAGTTTTTCTTTGTAGATATTGGAACTTTCCTTGTACGTTCAATAAATGAAGGTTTGCTAAAGGCCAATTATCAACTACCCAGCGACAGGGAACCATAATATGTATCCCCAAGGAAGGGAAGCCGAAAAGATTTGTGAAAAAACTGGCGCCCCATCTCTTGTTGAACACCACATATAAGATAGCTTCTGCTTGTGTTGCCAATCGATTGAAAAGCGTTCTTCCAAACATTATACATGAGAGTCAAAGAGGCTTTTTGAAGGGCAGATTTATTGGAGAGAATATAAGGTTGATGTATGATATGATATTGTACACTGATAAGGAAAATATTCCAGGTATGCTCTTTTTAGTTGACTTTGAGAAGGCGTTTGATAGTGTCTCATGGTCATTCTTACATAACTGTCTTAAATTTTTCAAGTTTGGACCTGACTTAATAAATTGGATAAGAACATTTTATTCACAAATTTCTACCTGTATTTCTGTCAATGGCCAGTACTCCCCATGGTTTCCGATTGAGAGAGGGGTGAGGCAGGGGGACCCATTATCCCCCTATCTATACCTAACTGTGCTGAGGTCCTGTCATTAATGATTCGCTCTAATAATGAGAATATTAAAGGAATTAAAGTGTTAACAAGGAAACATTACTGTCACAATTTGCTGACGACACTAGTTTATGTCTAGACGGTTCAGAAAGATCTTTTAATGAGGCAGTATCTGTCCTTACTAAATTTTCACAAATTTCAGGTTTAAAAATCAATTTTGACAAGTCACAAGTAGTATGGTTGGGGAGTAGAAAGAATTGTGGAATTAGATTTATGAGAGACAAAAATTTTGTTTGGGATCCAGGTACTTTCAAAATTCTTGGTATCAAATTCTCCACTAACACAAATATTATTGTACAGATTAATTTTGAAGATAAACTTTTTGAAATAAAAAGAGTCCTAGCTTTTTGGAAAAAAAAAAATAAATATAACTCCTTTTGGAAAAATAACTGTTATTAAAACTTTGGCATTTTCTAAAATTGTTCATTTATTGATTAACCTACCAGACCCCCCCAGAGGATTTTATTGTTGCTTTAGAAAAAGAATTGTATAGTTTCTTATGGAACGGTAAAAAAAAGTAAAATAAAAAAAATCTGTGGTTCAAAAGCAGTACTGTGAAGGTGGACTAAAAATGTTAAATGTAAAAAAATTTCATTTCTTCTATGAAGATAAGTTGGCTGAGAAGATTAACGTATGAGTCGGGTTGGCGGGAATTTACCATTAATATGTTCCCTAAGCTGGACAGTATGAAAAACTTTGGTGCTGAATTTGCTAATGTTATTATGCAAGAGGTCAATAATAACCCATTCTGGAATGATGTGATGAAACACTACAAGAAACTGTGTTCAAAGTGCTGCCCGACCACAGTACATGACTTCATGTCAGAGTGTATTCATTACAATATTAAAATCTTAAGAGATAAAAAAAGTTATTTTTGTACAGGAATGGTGTAATTATGGCATTTTCTTCATTAAACACTTGATTAATGAAAATGGGCATTGGATGACCTTCCATGAATTTTTAATTAATTATCAAGGTATAAGAACAAACTTTCTCTTGTATGAAGGCATAATAAATGCCATTCGCAACTATTGCCAAAAACTTAATATTATCATAACTAACCAATATAAACTCTTAGACCAAAAAGCCTGGTTTTGCATTAAAAGAGGCAACAAATATGTACAAAAAACTTTAAATGAAAATAATGCCTCTCCCGCTGCTATTAATAAATGGAATAATCTTTTTGTAAATCTGAATTGGAAACAAATATTCCTTCAAAGTTACAAAGTTTCTACTGACGTCCAGCTTAGATGGTTCCAATGTCGACTTCTACATAGATTGCTGCCAACCCAGAAATACCTATTTCAGTGCAAAATTGTTGATTCACCATTATGTAACTTTTGTGATCATGAACAACAGACGATTACACACATGCTTTTGACTGTAATATTGTGCGGCGGTTTTGGAGAAATCTTCAAAACTGCTAATGGATAAATGTCAGCACTGCGCTAATCTGTTTTTTTGAGAAAGAGAGTTAGTTCTGTTTGGAGTGAAACATAATGTGGAAACTGACAAAGTTTTTAACTTTATTCTGCTGTTTGCAAAGTTTTATGTTTACAAATGTAAACTACAAAATAACCACCCAGACCTTCATGTTTTCCTAACAATCTTAAGCTATAGATTTAAATTGGAAAAATACTTAGCCTTTCTGAACTATGATTCAGATCAATTTGACAAAACCTGGTTTCCCTATTCCTCTATCATTTCCTAGCTTTATTGTGACTTTTTTTTTTTTTTTTTTTTTAACAACGCTTATATATGTACACATGGTCCCAACTTTTGTTGTAATTACCCATCTTAACATTTTTTTCCCCCCTCTCTCTCAGCATCTCGCGCCTGCCACCCCCTTTTTTTTTTTTTTTTTTTTTTTTGTTTTTTTTCCTCCTCGTTTTTGACGCTACTCATTTGTGTGTGTGTGTGTGTGTGTGTGTGTGTGTGTGTGTGTGTGTGTGTGTGTGTGTGTGTTAAGTTTACGCATATATATCCTGCATATAATTCAATTCATGTATGTTCGTGTGTGTGTGCGACTTTTTTTTTTTCTTTTGTTTGTTTGTTGTTTGTTTGTTTCTTTGTTGTTGTTGTTTGTTGTTGTTGTTGGGGGGGGGGGGGGGGGGGGGGGGGGGGCATGCATGTCTGTTCTCTTATTGTGCCTGCCTTCTGTGTTTTTGTACAATTATTATGATACATATGTCTTTTCTTTTGTGTGCATATTTATTTGAGGAAGAAAAAAAAATTGAAAAGCCTCTTTGCAAATATTTTCTTAGCATGATTATATAATTCCAACACATGGTGTCAGTTGAGTCAAATCATTCTCCCATTCATTCCTTCAAATACATTGACCATCAAGATAAATGTCATAGGATACTTTGATTTGAACTCTTTTATTATAACAACCCTTATATCTGTACATACATGAATTTGTTATCAATTTGTTTTAAGTAAGTACCTTGCCAAATTTATGTTGAAGGATGATTGTGTGAGAAAACGAAGGAACTGTTGAGTGGAGGGATGCGAGAGGTGACATTAAAAAGTGAAAAAAAAAAAAGATTAGTTGTAGCTCTCAATCCAAAAGGACTGAGAAAAGTCACGGTTATATACATAGTGTTGCATTTGTCCTTTTCCTGGTTATAAAAAAATTGCACACGTTACTGTTAACTATTCCCATTGTCCTTAAGACAGTATGTGTAAAACAAATTCTGTACAATTTTTTGTTCAAGACTTTTTCCCAGTCAACTGGTACATTCAGTTTTTCTTCCAAAATGGACAAAAGGCTTGATATTAGAATCTCTATTTGACTATGTTGGATGTTATATCTTCTAGATTCTTTACATACAGATATGATCGAACATATTGCCTTTGTACAGGAGTCGCCGACATTGTCGTTAATTACAATTCGTCTTGTTCTTTTTTTAATTTTTTATCGCGCGTCTAAACAACTTATATATTCCAAGAAATGAATTCCAGTATCAATCTTGTGTGAGAAAGCTCTATAACTTAAGAATTCCCCATTACTGTCTAGAAGGTCTTTAATGAATGCAATAAGTGCCCAGTCTTTGTAATAGAAGACTTTATTTGCAATCTCTTATTTGATAAGAATTCTTCGTTTCTTTAAGAAAGACCATCCGCTTCAGATAGGATTTTACCATGTTTTGTCACAAGTTTTGTCAATTATTTGCTAACAAAGTGCCTTTTTCCAATCAAAAGAAATCTTAAGTTGTTGTTTTGCCCTGTGATGCCCGTTTGGCTTTTGATCCAAAAATTATACCATCTATCCTCTTTTGCCTAATTTCACTTAACTCTTCTGATTTCTCCTGTAAAAGCTTTATGTCAGATTTGTGTAAAGGTGAAGTTTTCTCTTGTGCTACGATGGGTTTTTTTCTATTTTTTTTTTTCTGTGTACTCCATCTATTTTTTTCTCTTATGCTATATGATATAGTCTGAGCTCTTACCTCTATCAGGGGTAGTAAGTTGTTTTCGAGAATTAGGGACTTGCTGTACACTATCTGGATCATAAGGTAAAGCTGTGTACTGTTCTTTTCTTTTCTTGATAGTTTCTTTTATAAGTTCAACATACGTAGTATTTTTCAGTACAGACGAGTTAAATTTCCAAAGGCGTCTGCATCTTACTTCTGTTTTAAATTTCAGTCTGATACAAATAAGAGTGGTCACTGCTAAGTCCATATGACAGATTAACTACCTTAGCATAAGTGACTGGCGAATCAGACACAAGAAGAAAGTCTGGACAACGTTCTTGGAGAGGGTTGAGTCTTGCCCATGTGTATCTGAGAACTTCTGGATTTACTTCTCTCCAAATGTCAACAAGATCCAAGTCTGACATCACATCAATAATTTTATCCTGAGTCTTACAGTTATCCACTTTTTTCTACCACAGCGGCTGGTGTGACCATGCCATGGTAGATGTGAGGAACTGTCGAGAATAAACAGCATCGAAGTTCAGCTCGAACAAACTGAAATAGGATTTTCAATAAGTTGTGCTTAGCCGTAGTTTAAGTGATTGAGTGACTGTTGGGTCAATTTGCCAGTGCGTATTCGATCCTGTACAATTGTAGGAGTAAGTACACGTATTCCTTCCGCGCGTACGTGCGTCCGTGCGTTCGCGCGCATGCGTGTGTGTGTGTGTGTGTGTGTGTGTGTGTGTGTGTGTGTGTGTGTGTGTGTGAAACCATCCCCGGAACTTGGATATCTTCATAAACGCATTGACCTCACATTTTCATGCGCATGTGTTCACGTGCACGCATATATGCAAGCATGCCCAAATGATCACACACACATGCACATACAAGCACTTACATACACACAGTCACGAATGTACACATGCGAAGGGATATATGCCTTCACAGACGCACGCACGCATATACATTAAGCGAGTATACTTGTACACACACACACACACACACACACACACACACACACACACACACACACACACACACACACATACATTTGCTCTTTGCTACCTTTGTAGTCTTATTTCTTATAATTTAGCAAGAACTTGAGACAGTTAAATTCCGTGATCATGAAGATTGTTCAAAGTATTTTCTTATTTGATCAATTCGTGATATACGTGTTTCAAGAGTCAACAGATGGAAACAAAAATGCCTCATTTGCCGGACAGCAGCAGTGTGGCAATAAAATGACACAATCCATTTGGCATAAAATGTGTCGGGGCAATCACATGTCCTCTGGACCAGAGAGAGAGAGAGAGAGAGAGAGAGAGAGAGAGAGAGAGAGAGAGAGAGAGAGATTATGTATTTTGTGTTTTTGTGTTCATATGGCGGTGAAAATATGATTGGAAAACGGATAATTTATCAGAACCAGTTAGAACAAAAAAGACGTGACCCAAATGTAAAAAAAGACAGACAATTGTCTATATTAGTCACAAGTATAACTTAAGTGAGAAAGGACAGTACTACATAAATCTTGTTTGCGCTACATAACATAATAATCTTTGAATCTCCCTGTAATCTCAGGTCAGTCACCTGTCTTCACTGGAATGCCTAAATGACGTAAACATGTCACAAAACGACTCATATTTAGAGTGCCCAAGATGACGACCATCATTGCTCCATCCCTCCCCTCATTTCATTCCCTCCTCATAACAGCCAGCTGCCTGTTCCTCCTGCATGACATTCAGAATGATGTTGCTGATAAGAGGTTTCCTTTTTAGGGATGTTAAACTGAAGATGAAAGAAAAGAGGTTTTAAAAAAAATGAATTTCGAAACAGATTACTTACATGTTCATACCTCTGGTCATACTTATCTGGCAATGGTAGCAGTATATAGCGGACCAACAATGAAGAACATAACGTTTGCTCAGGGTATATGGCTGTCAGCAGAGAAAGAAAACAGCAGGCTCACTTATTTTGATGATGTGTAGCTATTGTTCCAAAGCTGACCTCGCTCCTCAATTGACTGTACTTGCGTGTCTCCTCACCCTGCCACTGCCGTACTGTCCTCTCCATTGCTGTCTACACCTCGGCGTCCCTCTTTTTTTTTTCTCCTACCACTGGTAAAGGCGGTTGAAGTGCCCCGACACCCTTACACCAGCAATTATACCACTGCCACGTGCATCAGGTAAAGGCTGATTCTACATGGTACTAGCAACGTCTCTGTTTAGTCTTTACTCCTCCACTTCCCTGATACCATTTCCAAGCCCTGTTTTTACTCCCCTCTCCCCCCAATATATCACCCACATACTCTCCTTTTTCTCGTCTCATCCTCCCCCCTCCCCCGCCACCTCCACTACGCCTTCAAACCTCTACTACACACTCTTAACCTACAACCATAAATGTCATCCTCTCCTTGGTGATACCCCTGACCAAAAAGCTCAACTGTTGGTGCAAAAGTGTATAATAATCAACAACTGGTGATGGACACATCTCTTGTCTACATATAATACATTTGGTTTTTTTATCTGAGCAAAAATGACCATTTTGGATTTTTCCACAATGAATATGATCTTTATACTATTTTGGGCTACAATCTGAACATTTACGTTGTAATCTTATAATTTGAGTAGTGTTAAACAAATGTGCATGCTTGCTTCATCATTATCATGCCACATTTTATTATCTACTTACGATTGGTTTGTATGTATTCTAGAGTGTGGCCAGAGGTTCTCCTCTGCTTAAGACAGCCACGTCACCCAATACTGCCTGTTAAGTGCGTGGTGTGAATTCAACAAGAAAATCCAAACTGGTAAAGCATGGACTTCACCGGATTCAACTTGCCCAAGAAACACTGCATGGAAGAAAAAAAATAGATTACATAAGATCAGTTGCATCCCAGGTTAACAATGACCACTCCATCCCTCCATCTCCACCAAGGTGATGCAGAAGATGTGGGCAAAACCCGCGGGGTATACATGGAAGAAACTTCATGACAATCGCCATCGTGACTCGTTAAATGGACGACTCTTTGCATATTCTCAGCCTCTGCAAAGTTAGATGGAAAAACAATGGAGGAAATACAGATAGAAGAAGGGCATGGAGACAAACATGTAAGTGCAGTGCTGTTTGTAACAAACAAGAACAGACATGCTTTACTAAGATGCTTCTATATTTTCAGCAAGATATGACCATTCACCTGCAAACAAAACCACTCACCATCATGGCAGTGCAATTGTATGCTTCCATATCAAACTACGATGATGGAAAAATCTACTCCCAGCTCCAAACGCTTATCATGAAAGTCAGCTAGAAATACATCCTCATTGTTCAGGGTGACTGGAATGTCTAGTTTGGCACAGATGTCCAAGAAGACTTTAAGAATTTCTATGGCCCCCACAGTAACAAGACAACCACTACAGGGAGATATGTCTACAAAAAGTTTGCCCAATGATAATAACTTAGCCCTTTCACTCTCTGAGACCTCAAAGTATCCTGGAGATGAACATAGCACTTTCCAAGTAGTCAGTATTACAGCTTTAGACCCTGTATGCTTGAGAGCCGGTACAGGTCTAGCATCATTAATGCTAAAAGAATATTTCAGAGTTGAAAGCTGGTGACCATGACCTCATCGTGATGTTTTGAATGTAAGTTGAAGAACAATAAGAGAATGAAGAACAGCAAGCTCACTGAACAATTACGAAGCATATGTTTACAAAGTGACAGCCCAGACGTGATGGCCCATGTTGGTTGATGAGGCTAATAGAAACAACACGATTTGTCTTGACTCGCATGCTCATCTCTTTTGCACTTTGGTAGTCTTGAGCAATTGTTCTCATAAACATCCGTGCTATGCATGGTATGTATGTATGTTTTTCACATGTGTTAATAATGTCCTATACAAGTTTTAGATACATTTTGTTTGTTTTCTCCATTTAGAGAGCACGGAATTTTCTTTATTCTTCTGGCAGGGGAGCAGGTCCTTCTGCTTCTTTTTTTCTTCTCTTCCTCCACCTCCTCCTCCTCTTCCTCCTTCATTTTCTTCTTCTTCTTCTTCTTCTCTCTCTCTCTCTCTCTCTCTCTCTCGGGGGGCGCATTTCCGGTTGTCTAGAGTAAACACCGGCTGACAGGAGCTCCGTGTTTAAAAAATATCTGGGAACGCGTTCCCAGATTTACCGCGATATCTGGGAACGCGTTCCCAGATTTCCTGAACTTCCAATCGTGAAATCTGGGAACGCGTTCCCAGATATCACGGTAAATTTGGGAACGCGTGCGAAAAAAAAAAATGACAAGAGGCCAAAGATCTCAATTGCACCTAAATAAATTGTTTCCTACCTTATCTCGAAAATCCATTCTTTTTCGTCTTCTTTCTGCCCTTCTGAGCTCTGAAAGACCACGTTCCCAGATATCACGGGCCTTCCCAGATATCACAGTACATTTTGGGAACGCGTTCCCTAAAACTCTGTGATATCTGGGAAGCTCGAAAAGAAACAATATCATCTTTCATGGAATACGAAGACGTGACAACGAAACCAGAGATGAATGTGAAGGAATCGTGAAAGACTTCGTGACAGACACACTACAGCTACCCCGGGACATCGAATTCAATAGACTGCATCGCTTGAATCGAAAACCTGACTCCCCAATTATCGGAAGGTGTACGTTTTATGAAAGTAAGGAACAAATTCTAAATGCCAGATACAAATTACGGGGCAGTAAATCTTCATTGGCGAAGATTTTACGCAAAGGGTGAGGGAAATACGGAGGAACTTGGTTCCGCATTTGAAGAATGCTAGGAAAGAGAACAGAAGAGCCACCATGGTCTTTGATCATTTGATCAGAGACGGAGAAAGGTTCTGTCTGGACGTAGATAAAAATTTCAAACCATGGCTTAACAATCCGGCCGGCCTGATATTGAAAACAGCGTAAGTCCTATCTGTCCTCCGGGACTATCTTTTGTCCACAATTTTTCAAATGTCTGAACAGGAACAAATCAAATTAAGTCACCGTATCGCTGAAATTCTACCCCCTCGTTTGCACGTGCTGAACAGGGCGATTCACTGAATTGTGACACGGCGAGTGACACTGCTGCCATGTTGTCGCTGCTGTCGAACGGCAGTGCTCACGGCGGCCGAGTCAGCTCGCCTGTCAGCTGTCGTCAGTCGGTCACTGGTCGACTTCATTACAGAGTGGTCTTTCTCAGGAAATTACGAACAGCTACACTGTTGATCTCAACAAGTATAATAGGAAAGATGTAGATGTTGGTTTTTCTGTCTCAGTTTGCTCTGATACGAATGAAACTTTTCAGACTGGTCATTTTTCTTGCGAGCATGGAAACAATGGTTCAATGAGAAAACAGGAAAATGTACATCGTGTGTGTGTGAGAGTGACTGTCGAGCGAACGGTGTATATAATACTACAACTGGCATGCCTTTATTACACTGGAACGTGTGATTTGTTGTCGAAGTTAAAGACCGCAGTTTTATCGATTATATTTTGTAATTTGGTTTCATATGTCTCGTTGAAACTTTTGTTGAAAACTGTCAGTCTAGTGTGTTTAATAATTACACAATTTTCTGCAAACCAGCCACTCAGTTTACAGCACAAGGAAGAAGATCAGGGGGTAGAATTTGTCTAACAAAAAATGAATTATCAAAATATGTACAAAAAATAGATACTGAGTGCTATAATACTATGATGTTTCTTATCTCAAAATGTATTTTGGCCTGCCCAAAGATGTCTTGCATATTTTGTACTTATATACCACCAGAAAACTCACCTTTTTATCCCTTCTTTGGTATAGATAATGGAATCAATATGCTTGAAAATATTATTACTGATAAAATTTTGGAATTTCCCGATGTAAATAATCAGAGTGTTGATTGTGGCCACATAAACAGAAGAAGAAGATGTGTTTCTTTTCCTAAACGGAGACTTCAATGGAAGAACAGCAAATTTGGGTCCAGAACTGTCTGGTGAAGTGAAGTATACTTGTTCTTCTGAAGACAATGTGCGTAATAGGTATGGAAAATTCCTTCTGAATATGTGCACAGCGTTAGAATTATGTATAATAAATGGTGTATGTAATGGCGACCGACAAGGTCGTTTCACATACATCTCTGATACAGGGAATAGTGTTAATGATTACTTTTTTGTCCATTGACTTGCATCTATACCTAGAATCATGAATGCATTTGTATATATCAGAACGTATTGAGTCTGACCATCTTCCTTTGGAACTTCCCTTTGGGTTTTTCACAAATTGTTGGTCCTGTTGCAAAGTAGTACAAGGAGGTTGAACATGTCGAGAAACTGATATGAAATGATGAATATGTTGACACTTTTCGTGGTTTGATGAATGATGATGATGCCCTGCAAGAACTAAAAACAGCGATTCGTTGCATAGATGAAGTTATTAATGTCGCTTTATGTATGTTTAATAATTGTATTATGTCCAAAGCAGAATGCATGAAAAAGAAAAATAAGAATAAATTCAGGTGAGAGGACTGAATCATGGTATGATCAAGTATGTAAAATGACTAAATCAAATACGAGGAAACTTCTAAAATTGTTTTGCAGATCCCATGATAGCGAAGACCGTGTTAAATATTGTAAGGCTCGAAGAGAATGCAAAAAAATGTTGCACAGAAAGCAAATAGAGCAAACAAATCTGTACTGAATTATTTAATAAACTCAACCCATGACCAGAAGGAATTCTGGCAAAATGTTCGTAATATTTCTGTAAAGACACTTCCTATACACAGTAATATTTCTACTGAAGAGTGGTACCAGCATTTTAAAAATTTGCTAGAGAACGATGTTTGCAGTGAAGCAGGCAAAGAAGAAAGTGAAGAATCAAGCTACTTGGATAGTCCAATTTCAAAAGAGGAAATCTTATTTTCAGTAAGACATTTAAAGAATGGAAAATCTGCTGGTCCTGACGGTTTGATTGGTGAGTTATTCAAGAATGGTGGGGACATTGTGATTGATTTCTTTCTTAAATTTTTCAATACTCTTTTTGATAAAGGACTATATCCAGATACCTGGACTGATCGATTATCATTCCACTGTTTAAGAAAGATGCCATAAATGATCCTGGTAATTATAGAGGAAACTCATTGTCTGATATAAGCAGCAGCAAATTGTACAGCTCCATCATCAATAACAGATTACAAAAATGGATCAATCAAAATAACATTACTGGTGAGTATCAAGCTGGTTTTAAAAAAGAATCATTCCACTGTAGATCATATGTTTACTTTTTCTGGTACTCGTTCAAAAGCAGTTTTCGTGTAATCGTAAGCTATATGTAGCTTTCATTGATTTCGAGAAAGCATTTGACTCCGTTTCTAGAAATTACTCTGGCCAATACTGAAAAAGAACGGTATCAATGGCAAATTATACCAGTGTATTAAAAGTATGTACTATAAAGGTAAAGCAAGAGTCAGATCAGGTGGAGAACTTACTGACTTTATTTTATGTACACAGGGTGTAAAACAAGGTGATGCTTGCAGCCCTGTTCTTTTCTCACTGTTCATAAATGAACTAGCTTTAGAAATAATAGCGAACCGAAGACATAGTGCAACACTTTCTCACGATTTTATTGAACAATTCAACTTGTTACTAGCTGGTGATATTGTTTTATTATCTGAGACTCCAATTGGCCTCCAGACCCAGTTAAACAATTTTGTGTGTCAAACAGCCTATAACCTTAAGCTAAAGGTAAATTTGAATAAGAGTAATATTGTGGTTTTTAGAAAAGGAGGTTACTTGGCAGCAAGCGAAAGATGTTTTTTTAAATGGACAGATGATGGCTATTGTAAATTGCTACAAATACCTTGGCATTTACTTCTCTACACGCCTAAGCTTTACAGCTGCTTGTCAGGACCTAGCAAGCAGAGCAAAAATGTCTTATTGTGTATTTTGAAAAAAATTTAAACATGTTAAATGATAACTCTTTGACAGTGTTTCTAAAACTCTTCGATGCACAGGTTCAACCAGTTGCTCAATATGGTGCTGAGATTTGGGGCTTAAATAAATCTGCTACTCATCTGGAAAAAGTTCATTCGTTTGCTCTTAAGAAATTTCTGGGGGTTCACATGAAACACACCGAACGAATGTGTTTATGGGGAAACACACCATTATCATATTTATATTAATTCATCTGTATGGTGTATTAGATATTGGATGAGGGTAGTACAAATGGATGACGATAGATTACCACTTAAAGCATATAATATGCTGTTGGGACTAGAATCGCGTGGTAAAAAAGTCCTGGGTTACAGATGTTCGGAATTTTCTGTTTTTTTTTAATGGATTTGGGTGTGTCTGGATGTGTCAAGGGGTTGGAAATGTAAATGCTTTTTTGAAACATCTCTGGCAAAGATTAATTGATAACCGTTGGCAAAATCGGCATGAAAATATCCGGAACAGTGAGCGATATTCGTTTTATAGAACTTTTAAGACATCCGCTGGTTGTGAAAAATATCTCTCACTTAATATTGACAGGCATATTAGAAGTTACCTAACAAGATTTAGATTAGCAATTACAGACATCAAAGCGCATCAGTATCGATATGCAAATACTAAAAACTTGATATGTTATGTCCTTTATGCAAAAGCGCGAATGAAGATGAAGTGCATTTTCTGCTTTGTTGTCCTGTCCTGCAAGATTTAAGGTATAAATACATTCCTCGGAAATTCTTTGAAAAATCCCTGTTTGTTCCGAGCTGCTCTCCTCATGGCAAATCAGAAGGACGAAGTACTGAGGAGCACGTGCATTTACTTATATAAGGCCTTTAAAAGGCGCACTATAATGGTTAGTTAAAGGAACCCAACTCTAGTATTTATTGTGTACATTTTGTATGCTTTTCTGTCAGTTTCTCATTGTCAACAATGACATGATACCTTGTTGTATGAAGTATCATTATTGATATTGTTGTAATGTACCCCATCAGAAGGGGCCATGGCCTATACTGATTCTCTCTCTCTCTCTCTTCTTTCCTTTTCTTTGAATTTTACATTTTAAACTCTCTGTCTGTCTGTCTGTCTGTCTGTCTGTCTGTCTCTCTCTCTCTCTCTCTGTCTGTCTCTGTCTGTCTGTCTGTCTCTCTCTCTCTCTTTTCTCTCTCTCAGGGTATATTATGTCATTATTTGTCTAAGTTGCCTCTTGGTGTCTTTTCCTCTCTCTCTCTCGTTTTTGCCTTTGGTTTATAAGGTGTAAATATCATAGAGTATATCCACCCATCCATCCACTCATCCACACACCCACACACACTCACACAGATAAGAGAGAGAGTTGTGACAATTTTGTGCAGCAGTGATTAAAAAAAAAGGCATACAGGCGCACAAATTGGCACAATTGTGACATTTTGTGTAAATGTGTGCAAATGGCGACAATTTGTGCAGTGAAAAATTGCACAAATTATCATTGTGACATATTGTACAATGGTGACATTTTGTGCGGTAACAGCTCAGCCTACCAAAAACTTTTTTTTTTTCCCATAACTCTTCCATAAAGAGAGGGACTGGGGGTGATGAACTGTGTCCATGAAGAGTGTGAAGATATTTCTTTCCTTTACCTGGATGAAATTTGATTGATATGCTTCTGTACCTCAGTGGATTCTGAAGAGACTGCTGTGTTTATATTGCTTTAAAAACAAAGAGGAAGGAGACAGAGCCCTTTAGTAACAGTTTCAGGTGTTACTTCAAGGAGGCGTCGTTGCGTGTGGACTAGTAACAAAGTGGAATTAGTAATAAAGAGACAGTTTGTTAAGAAAGATGGTTTGTGGTGCAAGAAAGACTGAATGATTGTAAAAGATTGTGAGGAAAACAGACTAACGTTCACAAACAAATCAGTAACATGCGTACAGTCAATCTCCTCCTCGGGCCGTTCCTACCGCCATTGGTTCGCTATTGCTATGCCTAGCAGATCCAGATGGCCAGACAGCCCGAGGCAGAGGACAGAGTGACAGCGCTGTTGTGATGGTGGACACTCCTGTACTAAACAACCACATCAATGCCCCGGGCCTGATGACTCCTTTGCTAACCCCCACACGAAAGACTAGTGGCCATGGGTGTGTCCTGTGGACAACGACTGCACTACGTCTTGTTTTTAGAATATTTAGGAATCACAGCTGTATTATTGTTTTGCATGTCGTAGCATCTTTTTTGCTAACAGTTGGACCAAAGAATGTATAAATACCCCTCCTCCCATCATCCTCTTCCCTGCCCCATTCTTCCACTCCTTGACGATAAGAAAATCAGAATCCTCTATGCATTCCTCCTCTCCTTTGCTTCTAAAAATTAATGTCTAATTTTCTTCCCTCATCGTCCAACCCCCTACCACTCTGACCCCTGTCCCTACCCCTTTTCCTTCCTTCTATTGCTTTATCAACAACTACTTTCCTCTTTTATATACGCAAGATTCTGTACAAAACACTTTACACCTCTTTCATTTCTAAAAGCTCCTCAGCCAACACCCTTCCCCAAATGCCCATCCACCAGTGTGTGTGTGTGTGTGTGTGTGTGTGTCCAAAGTCTCACACGCACATAGTCACAGGCACACACACACAAACGCACACACACACAAGGATGGGATGGACATTTCGGGAAGGGTGTTGGCCGAGGAGCATTTAGAAATGAAAGGGGTGTAAAGTGTTTTGTACAGAATCTTGTCTAAAAAAAGGGGAAAGTAGTTTAAGATAAAGCAATAAAAGGAAAGGAAAGGGGTAGAGGCAGGGGTCAGAGTGGTGGGGGTTGGCGGATGAGGGAAGAAAATTAGACATTTTAGAAGCAAAGGGGAGGAGGGGTGCATGGAGGATTCTGATTTTCTTATTGTCAAGGAGTGGCAGAATGGGGGGGGAAGAGAGTAAGGGGGGGGGGGGTGTTGGTAATTACACATTCTTTGGTCGAACTGTTAGCAAAAAAAGATGCTACGACATGAAAAAAAATAAACCAATAGTGGAGCACACAGTGGAGCACCTTGACTGCCTCATGCGTTGCAAGACCAGGAGCATCTAAGTCTAAGTCATGTCTTTCTCATTGTCTTACTTTCTAATCCGTTTGTCTACTTCTCTATCTGCCTCTGCACGTATGTCTCACTTAATATCACAATCTTCATCATCGTTAGCAGGTGCCTGTTATTTGCACACACACGCACAGACAGACACACACACACACAGCCACGCACACACATGAACACACTTACAAAACTTACAAGCTCATGCACACACATAGACGCGCGCGCGCGCACACACACACACACACACACACACACACACACACACACTAAACAATGTAACCAGAACATATAAACAAATCCCACTGAGTTTCGGGTCTCACTTGATAAGGCTGCCAGAACAGAAGATTTCACAGAGCGGACATAATTTGGCATTTGCAAGGCCAGACTGTGTGGAGTCTGCTAGTAAATCGTCTTACTTCCACTTTAGAGAGCATCCTCAACACTCTGTTGAAAGAAATGGCCCTGTCTTCAAAATCGAAGGTAAAGGGAGTCCAACGGTTGTTCTTCGCCTGGCTCCACACATCACACAATCTACATATCACACAGTCCTCATATCTCACAACCCAGTCACCATATCGCAGTGATGTATGGAAGGAAATGGCCGTTCCAAGTGATCAGAGATAGGGGATGAACCGAGGCGCACAGGAGTTCCGCTGTCCAAGAAGAAAAAGACAAACTGTACCTTACCCCAGTGCTCTTTTTCACTCATTTCCTCCAAGTGTGTTTTACAGCAAAGAGGTAATGTAGGTAATGTTGCTTATAACCCCATCCGACCACAAAAGGTCACATCAGGCATGTCACCTCGTTAAAGTCAACTCACAAGGTCATTCAAGAAAAAAAAGACCTCGTTCACACAACTCTTTGAAATGCTTCTTCTAAAAACGTACCAGAAGTTTTGTTGAAAACCTTTTTCTTCTATCAAATCTTAGATCAAATCTTAGATCAGATGAAAATGTTGATCTCTTTCAGAAATTCAAAGATGACATCGGCTTGGACATCTCTGAACAAAGTTTTCATGGAGAGTTGCGGTAAAATGTTCATGTCTCACATCATGCAAATCCCAACACTCTGACAGAAATGTTTCATTGTGAGTGGTACATGACGTGACATGCACCACTCAGCTTCTTCACACCTTTTATAGATAAGAATGGGTGAAAAAGGAGTGGCCTGTATGCAAACAGCACAAGACCATTTCTTCTTTACGGCTGCCTCGGGAACATGGTAAAACGTCTTTCAGCTTTGGGCGGATTTGGAACAGTTTGTTATGCGCTTGGGAGTTCCATTCTTGTTGCCAGAGGTCTTTGATATGAGCCTGGGCTTTGGGTTTCAGATCAGTGTGAGGGATAGACACTCTGCTCAACTCTTTCTTTGTGGCAATCTTGGCAAGTTCGTCAGGCAACTCGTTGCTTCGAATGCCCGCATGATAACAGCAAAGAAAAGACAACTGCAGCAGATACCGTAGATATTAACAGCATCAGTGATTGACGTGTAACAGATTGTGTGAGATTGTGTGTTGAAGAAAATCAGTCCACAAACACACGACCTGACACACATACGCTGTCGCTGATATCCCATCCTGCGGACGTATGTGCAAAAATACGGGTAGCTGACGATTGAAAGTCGTGGTAATGATGACGCTGATGAAAGTAGAGAACACACTGACAGTGTAGTGTCACTCCTGAGAAGAAATCAACTGGCAGCCAAACAGTGTAGCAAGGTACTGGCTGACGAAACAAAAGAATTGATGAAGTGGTTACATGTCTGGCGAGTAATGCGAAAACACAGAACAATACCCAGAACAGTTTCAATCAGAAGACAAGCTCTACGACCCTAATGGCGAGGACGAAAATTTTGAGTTGGACAAGTGTAACTGAATGATTTGTATCTCTCCCCACAATGACAGAATAACCCTTACTGTTCACATGGTACATCATACTTCCTTTCAGTGGTTTCCGTATTGTGATGAACTTCAAGATCTTGATTGATGTTCGTGTTCATTCAGGTCGATTATTTCAATTACCTCGCCTTTCCCCCGTTCCAAATTGTGAATGGGCTCACAAGCTTAAAACCACAAATTAGTCGTTGTCACATTAGTGTTAGTATTATCTGACTGTCTGTCTGTCTGTCTGTCTGTCTGTCTGTCTGTCTGTCTCTCTCTCTCTCTCTCTCGTCTCTCTCTCTCCTCTCTCTCTCTCTCTCTCTCTCTCTGTGTTACCATTCCTCGTTCTCTGTTTTTCTTTTACGAAAAAAAATGCTTATACACACGCGCGCGCGCGCGCGCGCACACACACAGAGACACACAGACACACACACACACACACACCACACACACACACACACGCACACACGCACGCACGCACGCACGCACGCACGCACGCACGCACGCACACACACACACACACACACACACACACACACACACACACACCACAAAGAGACATAGAGAGAGAGAGAGAGAGAGAGAGAGAGAAAATCAGAGACAGAAAAAGAGAGAGAGAGACAGAAAGGGGGGGGGGAGGAGGAAGGGAGGGAGAGAGGAGAGAGAATTTTATGTTTCGAGTATAGTCGATTTTGATTGAATGCACGAAACGAACAGTATAGTCAAAATAACACACAGTCAATGGATTTTAGTTGAATGCGTGACACAAACAGTATATACTACTTCTAAATCTGCTACAAGACAGAGGATTAGAGTCAGCGTGAAAAGAAGAGAGAGAGAGAGAGAGAGAGAGAGAGAGAGAGAGAGAGAGAGAGAGAGAGAGAGAGAGTTTGGGGAGGGAGACAAATAGTGCTGGAGAATACAGGAGACAGTTGTAGGTGTGGGCAGGGCATGCTGAGAAAGATTTAAGTCTATAAAGGAGGAAATGTTATGAAAATACAAGAGAATTGAAATCGTGCATGCATGTTTTGATAACAAGTATTGTACATGAATGAACGAAATGAAATGTTTTGAGCACCATGAGAGTGAGAAATAGACAAAAAGACAGAGACAGACAGACGGAGAGAATGGAAAACAGGTAGTCAAATACTGACTAGGATTGTACAGAGAATAAGTATGCTAGACATAAACATTCTGGAGTGTAAAATGAAAATCATATTCTAGCACGTGTTAATCTGCTCCGTTAGTTAACTTTATTCAGTAGATGAACTTTCATTGATTTCATGTATATAGTATAGCTACCTTATAAGCTTTACATACGATGGCAGATTTATTCAGCGTTCCACCACTACTCATAAAAGA
>JADBJO010007440.1:108847-112904 GCA_016801955.1 Conus betulinus | reverse complement strand
CACACCACAAACGAGGGAGAGACACAGACAAACAGACACAAGACACAAACACACGCATCCATTACTCTACAGAGATACATCACTGGCAAAGGGACATAATCCCGTTGTTGGGATTAGGCAGGTGCGTGGGGCCGTAAGGGATGTCTTGGAAACTAAACAGCGCCAGGTTTCCTTGGCGTGTGTGACGCTGACGGTGGCTGGCAGCAGCACTGGCAATGGATGAAGAGGAGAGGAGATGCTGAAAGGAAAAGGGGGGAGTGGGGAATGGTGGGTGGGGTGGGGGGGTAGCTCTATCAGAAGTTCGGAAGTGAAGTTCGTATTTATGCCAAAAGTGTGGGTGGTGGTGGTTTTGTCTATTGTTATCGCTGTTCCGCTGTTTTCGTGCTATTGTTATTACTTTTGTTGTTGTTGTTGTTGGTTGTGATGATGTTGTTGTTGTTGTTGTTTTTCTTCTTCTTCTTCTTCTTCTCTTCTTCTTTTCTTCTCTTCTTCTTCTTCTATCGGTCTATCTATCTATCTGTCTGTCTGTCTGTCTGTCTATTTTATCTATCTATCTATCTATCGATCTATCTCGACCTATCGATCAATCGACCATCTATCTATCTATCTATCTATCTATCTGTCTATCTGTCTGTCTGTCTGTCTGTCTTTTAAGGTATCTATATATCTACGTATTTATATAGGCAGATCGATAGATATAGATACATAGATAGATAGATATATAGATATACACATGCATACATAACACACAGGTATAATAGATAGCTATAGCTATATAGGGATATATATAATAGATATATATATATATATAGAGAGAGAGGAGAGAGAGAGAGAGAGGAGAGAGAGAGAGAGAGAGAGATGGATATGATACATGCGCGCGCGCGCGTGTGTGTGTGTGTGTCTGTCTGTGTGTCTGAGTGTGTGTGTGTGTGTGGTGTGTGTGTGCGTGTGGTGTGTGTGTGTGTGTGTGTGTGTGTGTGTGTGTGTGTGTGTTTTCTGTGTAGACACCTCTTCCATCCCTCTCCCTGTACCATTTCCGTTTCCCTCCCCATCCCCCCCTTGTCTGCCCTATCGCCTCACCTCCATCACCCCCTTCTCTTCTGTCCCTTGTCACTCCTCTTTCTCCCTTCTCTAGTCTCCCCATCGTTTTCCTTTCTCTACTCTCCCTCTCTTTCTCCCTTCTCTAGTCTCCCTCACTTTCTCCTTTCTCTGCTCTTCCTCTCTTTCTCCCTTCTCTAGTCTCCCCCTGTTTCTCCTTTCTCTACTCTCCCTCTCTTTCTCCCTTCTCTAGTCTCCCCCCTGTTTCTCCTTTCTCTACTCTCCCTCTCTTTCTCCCTTCTCTAGTCTCCCCCTGTTTATCCTTTCTCTACTCTCCCTCTCTTTCTCCCTTCTCTAGTCTCTCCCCTGTTTATCCTTTCTCTACTCTCCTCTCTTTTTCCATTCTCTAGTCTCTCCCTGTTTCTCCTTTCTCTACTCTCCCTCTCTTTCTCCCTTCTCTAGTCTCTCCCTGTTTCTCCTTCTTTCTCTACTCGTTCCTCTTTCTACTTCTCTAGCCTCCCTCACGTTCTCCTTTCTCTACTCTTCCTCTCTTTCTCCCTTTTCTAGTCCCCCTCACTTTCTCCTTTCTCTACTCTTCCTCTCTTTCTACTCTTCTCTAGCCTCCCTCACTTTCTCCTTTTCTATACTTCCTCTCTTTCTCCCTTCTCTAGTCTTCCTCTCTTTCTCCCTTCTCTAGTCTCCCCCTGTTTCTCCTTTCTCTACTCTTCCCTCTCTTTCTCCCTTCTCTAGTCTTCCTCTCTTTCTCCCTTCTCTAGTCTTCCTCTCTTTCTCCCTTCTCTAGTCTCCCCTATTTCTCCCTGCTCTAGTCTCACCCTCTCTCTCCCTTCTCTATCTCCCCTCTTTCTCCCTAATCTAGTCTTCCTCTCTTGTCTTTCTTCTCTAGTCTCACCCTCTTTTCTCCCTTCTCTAGTTCCCCCCTCCCCCCTCTTTCTCCCTAATCTAGTCTTCCTCTCTTTCTTTCTTCTTCTAGTCTCACCTCTTTCTCCCTTCTCTAGTCTCCCCCTCTTTCTCCCTTCCTTCGCCCCCCCTCCCCACTTTTCTCCCTTCTCTAGTCTCCCCTCTTTCTCCTTCTCTAGTCTCCCACTCTTTCTCGCTTCTCTAGTCTCCCCCTCTTTCTCCCTTCTCTGGTCTCCCCCTCTTTCTCCCTTCTCTAGTCTCCCCCATCTCTCCTCTCCCTAGTTTAGTCTCCCTGTCTTTCTCCCTCGTCTTCTCTGTCCCCTGCTTCATTCTCCCCTTCTCCAGCCTCCTGTATCCTTCCGCCCACCACACACACACACACACACACACACACACACACACACACACACACACACAACACACACCTTCTTTCGTTTCTTTCCCACTTTTTCGTCTCTCTTTTTTCGTCCCCTTACCCCCGACCCCCTTCCCTCTTGCCCCTTTCTCCCTCCCCCGCCCCCCCCCCCCCCCCCCACATCACCCCATCACCACCACCACCACCACCACCACCATACTTCCACCATCACCACCTTCTTTCACACACCCCAACCTTCTTTTGCCGGGAGATCCGCTTTGAATCTCGCACAGACAAAGTGTCGTTCGGACTCCAGGATAGTTCAGGGGGGTTAGGGGGGCGTTTGATCAGTCTAATGCTCTTACAGCAGATTTGCTCTGAAGATGTAAGTAAGGCGTGTTTGATCTATAGTGTCGCCAGTGGCGAGGCGAGTGTTTTGAATCGCTTCTTCGAATTCCCTCTTTCACTTCGCTTTGCGAAGCTGTCGCTTGAGAGTACGACTGTGGGGACCCTACGCTAACACCTGCACCGTATCCTGTACAGCAAGTCCCAATACTTACAACGAGTCCCAATGCTTTAAAGCAGTCCCAAACAGAGGCGTTTTGTGCTGTTATTTTTCGGCAGGAATTGTCGAGTAATCGCCAATGTGTGTTATTTTATGAATGCACGACCACGGAATTCACCGCAAAGAGGAGGATTATTGAGGAGAAACACAGTAGTGCACCTTCCTGTAACCGACGAATGAATGCACATGCCATGGCACCTCTGCTTTACGCGGGGGCGCGTTTTTCAGTGTGAGAACCGAGTCAGTGCCTCTGCTCACTGAGAGGAGAGAGAGAGAGAGAGAGAGGAGAGAGAGAGAGGAGAGAGAGGAGAGAGGAGGAGAGAGAGAGAGGAGAGAGAGAGGAGGAGATAGCGAGAGCAAGAGGAGAGAGAGAGAGAGGAGGAAGAGAGAGAGAGAGGAGAGAGAGAGGGAGAAGAGGAGGGGACAACCGACACTGAACAATTTCCTATGTCATTTAGCTATAACAGCCTGGAATGACAGGGGGAGGCGACGCAATCAGCAGCATAAACGAATTAAAAGAATGCTACAATTCCAGCGCCATAAGACCCTGAATGCCGCAGGCCAATAAGAGCAGAGGGGGAAGAGAGAGATGAGAGAGAGAGAGAGGAGGAGGGGAGAGAGCGAGATGAGAGAGGGGAGAGAGAGAGGAGAGAGAGACAGAACAGAGAGAGAGACAAGACAGACAGCAGAGAGAGAGACGGACAGAGCCAGTTCAAACAGACCAGAACAGAGTCATTAGATACAGATTAGTTTACATGGGGGGTTACTTTCTTTTCTTCATGCAGCAGAGCCAAAGGCAGAGAGGCAGAAGCAGAGAGAGAGTGAGAGAGAGAGAGTCAGGCAGTTATTTGTGAAATCATGGTATAAGCGCATTAGTTACTCTTACTTTCTTCCAGAGGAACAGCGCATGAAGAGGAGCATTTTTTTTAACTTATGTTATCTGTTGCCTAGGGAACGAAGATAATCGATTTCGTTTTTGTTATAATTGGTATAATTATAATCCGTAACAAACCTTTCTTTTCTTTTCATTTTCCTGCGGATGTGTGTTCTTTGACCTGGGTTTTCGTATTATTTTGGCTAGTAGGTTATCTGTTTCTGGAGCTGTTTTCATATGATTAAGTCAAAGTCATTCAGAAACCTGACCACAGACTCTCGTATCGTTAGTCTTTCGTTTCTCTACT
>JADBJO010007440.1:101347-103847 GCA_016801955.1 Conus betulinus | reverse complement strand
TTGATTGAGCACCTGAACGCCCTTTTTTTGCGTGTTATAAAACCTTACAAGGAAGTTGTTTCAACTGCGCGAGTGTGGTCAGACTGATATTTTTTGTTTGTTGTTTGGTTTTGTTTCCTTTGTTTCCCCCCCCCCCCCCCCCCCCCCCCCCCCCCCCTAATTTGTTTTTTGATATTGCTGTACAGAGGGCCAGTCTCTGTGTCAAAATTTCACTGACAGGCCACAGAATGAAACTGGTCTCCCCCCCCCCCCCCCAGCCTCCACCCCTCCCTCCCCCCCAGCCTGTGCCTCCATTCTGATACTCAGGATCCTGCTATTACACAGCCCAGTTTCTTGCAAACACATGTTGGCTCTTGTGTAAGGTAAATAATAGATAGTCAGAGATCAGAAGAACGATTCGTCGTGGGGGGAAACTTATGTCAACACGACGTTTGTAGCGTCCTACACTACACGACGTTTGTACCGTCCTACACTGCCGTCTCAGAACATCGCTAATGAGATGACGTCCGACTTGCACGACATTGCGACTCTGACGTCACATGAAGGTTGGGGGGGGGGGGGGGGGGGGGAGCCAGGGAGTGTACCGACCGCGTCTGTTCAGCGCTTGGTTCTATTTTCTTCTTCTTCTTCTAGTCTCCTCCTCCTTCTCCCCCTCCTCCTTCTTCTTCTTGATCTTCGTTTTCAACCCCTTCCTTGTTGCATTTCTCGCTTTGGCCATTGATTCCTTATTTGTCTGATTTACCAAGGGTGTTTGTCCGTTTGTTTTTGTTCAGGACTGTTCTAGTTTATCTTGACATTTTTTCACTTGACATTTCTAAATTAACCGCAACCTTTCCTTGACACGGTTCGGTTTCCCCCGTTGTCAAAGAACTGACACGCAAAAAAACCACACACAGAGAAGAATCCCTGATATACTCCCTTTTTTTCCATTTTTTTTTACCCCTGCCAACAACAGCTCACCACGTCAACCAGTTCGTACGCTGTAACTCAAGCCAAAAAGCAGTCTTACATCCATTTACGGCTTGTCGCAAACCTCCGTCGCCTCTCCTCCTCCCCCCCCCCCCCCCCCCCCCCCCACCCCCCCGTTGAGCCCAGTGTCTGAGAATCGACCTGTTGTGATCTTATTTGTCGCGGATAATCCAGAGGAGAAGACATGGAGTGATGGAGAGATGGATTTATTGTCTCTGAAACCTAGTTCCAGTCAGCATTAAGTCAGAGAATAAAGTAAAAGAGATTTGGGGAAGTACGAAAAGAATGCGGGGCGAGGAGGTGGGGGGGGGGGGGGGGGGGGAAAAAGCCCAGCTTTGTCTGCTGCGACATGACGACCAGGCCAGAAAAGCTTTCTCTCCGGGTAGGAACGGACAGTGGTGAAATAAGCATGAAATAGGACGGGCAGTCTGGGAAGAAGAAGCGGGTGAAGAAGATGGATGGGGTGGGGTGGGGGGTTGGGGGGGAGGGGTGGAAAAAGGGGAGCGTCTGATTGGTTGAGAAAGAAGAAGGGGAAAATAGGGATGCAGGAAACTGAATAACAGGTTTGTGGTGTGGGGGGGGGGGGGGGGGGGGGGGGGTGGCAGTGCATGTGTCTGTCTTTCTCTGAGGCGGGCCGACTGATTGAAGATAAGGGTAAAGAGGAGGAGAGTTGAGGCGTGCATGCATGCGTGGGTGAAATATATTGAGCACAGCTCGTGTGTGCGTGTGTCTGGAATCTATTGAGCACAGCTCGTGTGTGCGTGTGTCTGGAATCTATTGAGCACAGCTCGTGTGTGCGTGTGTCTGGAATCTATTGAGCACAGCTCGTGTGTGCGTGTATCTGAAACTATTGAGCACAGCAAAAAATGCACGCACACACACACACACACACACACACACACACACACACACACACACACACACACACACGAAAGAGAGAGAGGGGGGGGGCACACACACGCGCACACACACACACACAGACACAGACACAGACACACACACACACACACACACACACACACACACACACACACACACACACACACACACACATACACACACAATTTCAAATTCACATTTCAGTTCACATCCATCTTCCCACCCACCCACCCAGTTTCCCTTGTCAGCCCTACACTCCATCTCCCAATCCACCCGAACCATCCCCTCCACGTCTCCCCGAATCCACCCCCAACCCCGAGCACCTCCACGTCTCCCAATCCACCCGAGCCATCATATCCATGTGTCCGTCCCACCCGCCAACGCAGCAGCCGTTATCTCTGCAACTGCTAATAATGATCGTCGGTCGATTAGTGTTATCAGGAATGATGTTAGCGGCAATCCATCAGAGTACTTGACCAGATATCACATCGACAGCATCAGGTTAAATCCCAAATTGATGGAAAAAATGAGGAGAAACAGACAGACAGACAGACAGATGCAAAGGGAGAAACAGACAGATAGACAGAGACAGAGAGACAGAGAGACAAAGAGAGAGGGAGACAGAGGGAGAGAGAGAGAGAGAGAGACAGAG
>JADBJO010007440.1:93847-96347 GCA_016801955.1 Conus betulinus | reverse complement strand
ACGAAGGGGGAGGGGAGGGGGGGGGGGGGGGGAATGGGAGGAGTCGGTGTTGTGAATTTGGCAGGTAAAGAGGACGCTCGTTTTCTTCCTTGTCATGAATCTGTTGCTGCTGGATTATTATTGTATTGTTTTGAAGAGTTGAAGACAGAGAGAGAGAGAGAGAGAGAGAGAGGGGGGGGGAGAGAGGAGAGAGAGAGGGGGGGAGAGAGGGAGAGGGAGAGAGCGACAGAGAAGGGGTGAGAGAGAGAGAGGGGAGAGAGAGGGGGGGTTAGAGAGGGGAGAGAGAGTACAGGAAAATAAACTATTTTGATGGCAGCCTAAAGGATTAGGGTGTGTGTGAATGGGAGGGAAAATAAGAAAGAAAGAAAGAGAGAGATGTTTGATATATTAAGATACATACATACATGCATACACACATTCATACCTACATACAGACAGACAGACATACAGACAGACATATATGCATACATACATACATACATACATACATATATGCATGCATAGATGGGGGTGGAGAGATGTTTCAGATAGATAGATAGATAGATAGATAGATAGATAGATAGATAGATAGATAGATAGAGATAGATAGAGAAGATAGATAGATAGATAGATAGATAGACAGACAGACACATCATAACGACGAAAACAAACATGCTTATGACATACTGGTCCAGATGCACATTTATTTTCTGGTCACATAGCTGCTTCTTTAAGGTTAAATCTTTGACGTAAATGTACGGGGAAGGTGCAGACGGCTTCTGTAGCAGCTGTTGTCATAAACAGGCACGATTTGATTAGAGAAGGCTGACTGCGGAATTAAAAGCAAATAAAAACGAGAGAGAGAGAGAGAGAGACAGACAGACAGACAGACAGACAGACAGACAGACAGACAGATAGACAGACGGAGACAGACAGACGGAGACAGACAGACGGAGACAGACGGAGACAGACAGACAGACAGACAGACGGAGACAGACAGACAGACGACAGATAGACGATACAGACGGAGACAGACAGAGACGGAGACAGACAGACAGACAGACAGACAGACAGACAGGCAAAACAGAGAAGCTGCAAGGGAGACTAAAGAAAAAAACAGACAAACGGACAGTTGAAAGAGACAGAGAAGCTTCAAGAGAGAGAGAGAGAGAGAGAGAGAGAGAGAGAGAGAGAGAGGAGAGAGGACAGACAGACAGACAGACAGACAGACAGACAGAGACAGACAGACAGACACAGACGGACAGACGGAGACAGACGGGAGACAGACGGAGACAGACAGACAGACAGACAGACAGACAGACAGGCAAACAGAGAAGCTGCAAGGGAGACTAAAGAAAAACAGACAAACGGACAGTTGAAAGAGACAGAGAAGCTTCAAGAGAGAGTGGAGAGAGAGAGAGAGAGAGAGAGAGAGAGAGAGAGAGAGAGAGAGAGACAGAGAGACAGACAGACAGACAGACAGACAGACAGACAGACAGACAGACAGACAGACACGACTGACAGACTGGAGAGAGACAGCCAGCCAGCCAGCCAGCAGCCAGACAGTTGAAAGAGATAGAGAAGCTGCAAGAGAGAGAGAGACAGACAGACAGACAGACAACTAGAGACAGACAGACTGAGAACCACAAACAGAGAAGGGGAATATTGGGGACGAGAAAAGGAGTAGGTACCGGTGTGAGAATGTTGTGTGGGTAACGAGTCATTGAGGGAAAGGAGGTGGTTGGGAGGGGGGGGGGGGGGGAGGTAGTAGGGGTGTAGGTGTACATTATCGTAAGAGTCCGGAATACTTTGGTTGATAGAGCGCCGGACTCGTGATCTTAGTGATCCTTGGGTTTTGGTTTCGAAGATAGAATCTTCGCTGAGTCGTTTCGGCACGGGGGGGGGGGGGGGGGGGGGGGGGGGGGGGGGGGGGGGGGGGGGGGGGGGGGGGTCCTCGGAGTTTACACGGGTTCTGACAACATTTCCCATATAGTGCATCGAATGAGACTATAAACCGAGGTTCCGTGTGTGAACGCGCGCGCACACGTACAATCCCATTACCAGCTTTCGGAAGAGAAGGTTAATCCGGCCGTTGGTACGAATGAACACGTTATATACATAGCATGCACCCTTCGTCAAACAAGGAAGCAATGAAACCAAATACAACGAGTGGCTGGAACGCACTGAATAACACGGGAAACCTTCACGGCTTTCTATATATTATCTCATTCGCTTCGCTTGAAGTGTATTTCAAGATTCCCTTCAGCGTCGGTTCAGATTGATGTTTTCAACCTCTAAAAAGTTATTAGAATACTTCCGCCATACCACATGGGACAAACCAATCGCAAGACAAAACACGACGCGTTTCGACCTTTTAAATCTTCTTCAGGCAAGATTAAGAACATCCATGACACCGAAAATAAAGAAAAGCTTTGTCAATTCCGGCGCCAGATGGGCGGCGCTGTTTTTAAAGTTTTTTTGTTTGTTTTTTTTTACAATCGCTAAATCGTAAGCAATATCA
>JADBJO010007440.1:86347-88847 GCA_016801955.1 Conus betulinus | reverse complement strand
TAGTACGCTGGTACACCCATCATGTTAGTTCTTTTAACACTTTCCAACGGTATTTTGTTCCCTTTCCCCCTTCCCCCTTTCCCCATCTTTCCATCCCCATCCATCACCCTTTCGTTTTTCAGCAATGCGAACCATTTTCAAACCATCAGAGCCACAGTCACTGTCAGTTAGAGAAAAGATTTCCTCTCCTCAGAACTATTTCGAGAAGACTTCGTGTCGACTTGTCAGAGCCTGTAAAGAGTGCTTAGCATTGAAAGTGTTTTCAACGGCGTTTTGCACCACACAGTGTCGTTGACCTTTAACCTTTCTGTGGTGTACTGAAGAAAAACTGGGGTGTATATTTACCACTTTTTCTTCGCGTGTCTCAAGATTCAAACCCTCCCTGAACTGACGATTTGCGACGATTGATTTTATCTTTGTGTGGTGTGACATATGTTTCGGTGACCTTTTCTGTTACTCGTTGACGATCAAAGTGATAGGAAATGTCCCAGATTTATTTCTGTTAGTGTTATATACATGAGGTGACAACAAAGCAAAGAAAATATCCCCCAAACCTGCTTCAGATAGATGATATCCAACTTCCAAAGGGAAGAACAGTTTTGAAAAACATGAAATTGTCAATCACACTGCACAATATCTCGGCCACATGGTCTTCATGAGGGAGACCACAAAAAAAAGAACGGAAAAGCTAGATAAAATCCATGGTTGGTTAAGTCGGAGAATGACATCTACAATATTGACGTAATCATTACGTTTTCCTCTTACTTAAGAGAAAAATCATGGTTGCGTTGCCTAGAACGGAACAATCAGAACGCTCTGTTGCAGCACTATTTTTATCGTTGGCACCGTCAGAGACAGTGCTAGCAGCCACACTGAGCCAATGAACAGTCAGGGAGCATGCTACAACTGTCTTTTACGCCCCCCCTGGTTGTGTATTGGGATGAAAAACTCCTAGCATTTGAACATAAACCGTTTTTCTACAAACGGCACATAGATGATGGATTCGGCATTTGGGAGGGGGATCTTGAGTCACTGGTCCAGTTTACAAAACACGCAAATTCACATACACAAAAATATCAAAATCACGATCCGATGGAGCACAACACAAATGGAGTTCCTGGATACTGTGGTGAAGTTAGAGAATGGGCACGTGTACACAGATCTCTTCCAAAAAAAAAAAAAAAACTGACAAACAACTGTACCTTCGACAGGAGCCTTGCCACCCAACACATGCAATGAATCTCTTGCGTATGGGTTAGGCATAAGACTAAGGAGAATTTGTGACTAAAATGAAGACTGCTTCAGACACAGGTCAGAACTCAAAAGTCAACTGAGGAAACGTGCGTACAGCGGTAGACTTGTCGACCAGCGACTACACAAGATTGCTGGTATGGGCAGAAAACATCCGTCGGAAAAGAAAAGTGCCCCTTGTCCTGACATATTCAAGGTTACTACCAGATTTGAGGGCAATGCTTCGAAAACACACCTACACTCCATACACCTCTGAACGCATGCAGAAAGCGTTTGAAGATCCCCCAATTCTTGCCTACAGACGTGATAGAAATCTGTGTGACACTCTCGTCCAGCAAAACACAGATAGGGCTATGAGAAGAGAGATGGAGACTTGCCATTGTGACACGTGCAACTCATTGGTTACAACATCTGTATTCGAGGCAAACACAAACAAAACATATGAGGAAAATGTCCCCATTTATGTCAAAGTAATGTCGGTAATTTCCGATGTCGAAGTAATGGGAACGCCCCAAACCTATTTCTGTCTATTTTAGTCAAGAACATCAGATGCCAAAGACAGACATGTCCCAACTCATGTTAAAGTGATGTCAAATCGTTTTCCAGTGTAGAAGTGATAGAAATGTCTAAAACCTATTTCTGTAATATATGTCAGACATTAAGTCATGGAAAAGTCCAAATCCGTTTCAGTTATATACATAAAAGAATGAAAAAAAAAGTGCCGATCCTATTTCAGGTACGTACATCATACATGAAAGAAATGGAAACAGTCCTAAACCTATTTAAGTTGCATACATTGTATATTACAGAAATGGAAAGTGTCCCAAACGTTTTTCAATTACATACATCATATATCAAAGAAATGGGAAAATCACACTTTTCAGTTACATACATCACATTACATATTAAAAAAAATAGAAAAAAAAAAAAAGGTCCAAACCTGTTTGAGTTGCATACATTATGCATAAAAATGGAAACATTCCAAACCTATTTCAGTTTCATGCATTAGATGTGGAAGTCATGAAAATGTTCCAAACCTTTCTCAATTTCGTCAGCAGAGAGTAAACACCGAAAGAACTCAACATTTAGAAGACAGCATCAAGGGACATTAAAATACGAACACAGAATGATCACGTTTTGGGATTGATGACAGATTGATTGGTATTTTCATTGCATTTGGGAGGGTAAATGATTATCCGTCTACGGGAGACGTGAATCTAGAGATTATTTCATTTCGAAAAGAAATGTC
>JADBJO010007440.1:76347-81347 GCA_016801955.1 Conus betulinus | reverse complement strand
ATTGTTCCGTGACTTGCATGTGACATTTTTTTTTAAATCATTATTACGAGCATAGCATCGTTTTACTTTAGGATTAAAGGTAGCCTGTCCTTGTGTTTCATTATTGACGTCTCGTTTCCCAACTCTTTTTTTTTTTCTTGTTCGTATTTCGTTTTCATTGTCCTGAATGTTGTTTATCTTGCTTGAAAAAGGCCAAACAGGTTGAAGCGCGTAGTGTTTTGTCTTGTAATTTTTTTCTCCCTTTTGTCTGGCGAATTAATGACAATTTCTTTTTAAACTCTCTCTCTCTCTCGCCTCTCTCTCTCTCTCTCTCTCTCTCTCTCTCTCTCTCTCTCTCTCTCTCTCTCTCTCTCTCTCTCTCTCTCTCTCTCTCCTCTGATCCCATGACCATTGAAAGGGAAATAGGTTTTGGTTTTAGCTGGCCTACCCTTAATGATTTAAGATACTACTTTGTGCTCCTTAAAATAATTATGACCACGCTCCCAGTCAGATTAGATACGCTGTCCTTTTGCGATGTAGAAATCAATGTATAACTAGGAAGCTCGCTGAATATAAGAACATAGCGTTCAAAACAACAGGTGTGGTTCTGTCTTAAACTTCATTGTTTTGTTGCTATATCGTCGCAAGATTATACTAGCTGTTATTCATGTTGTCAATTTGTTTTCGACTTAGCCTCGCATTTTCTATTTTTGTGACCTCAGTATTGTTGCGCTACTAAATATCACAACTCTTTCATGAGGAGGGTTGGGCTGTAACTGAATGAATTCTGACTTCTGAATGCAGGGAAAGCAGGGAAAGGTGGGGGAACATAAAAACAGACAGGGGAAAGCTGTCCAAGGTAGTGGACTATAGGAAAAGGCAGGGGGAAATGGGAAGACGTAGAGAAAAGTCAGAACATGCGGGGAAAGGCTTTTTTTTAAGGCAGGGGGAGAGCAGTGAGAAACTGCAGAGAAGGTAGGAAAAAAGGTTAGGGAAAGCTGTGAAAGGTAGCAGAAAGTTGGAGAAGTTGGAGAGAGTAGAAGGTAGGGAAAATAAGAAAAGGTAGATAGAGTAGGAGCAAGTAGAAATAGAGAGGGAAAGTAGGACAAAGGTGCGGAAAGTAGTGACACTGTTAGGACAGAAGGAAAGGGGTTAGGAAAGTAGAAAACAAAGGTTCGATAACTAGGCAAAAGGCTTGGAAAGTAGGGAAAAAAAGGCTAGGAAACTAGCAAATGGGTTATGAAAGTAGGAAAAGGGTTAGAAAGGTAGGGAAAAGGTTATGAAAGTAGGAAAAGGGTTAGAAAAGTAGGGGAAAAGGTTAGGAGAGTATGACAAGGATTAGGAAAAGAAAAACAAAAGCTTCCGAAAGTTTTTTAAAAGATTAGAAAAGTACACAAAAGGTTAGGAAAGTAGAAAGAAGATGAGGAAAATAGGAAAATGAAACAAATAACGAAAATGCACTTAGCTTTGATCGCTTCTGTGTTCAACGCCTTCTTTCTTGCGCTGAACACAGAACGATCAAAGCTAAGTGCATTTTCGTTATTTGTTTCATGTTTGTTGCACCTGAAGAAGACCAAAGAGGTCGAAACGCGTTGTGGTTTGTCTTGTGACTCGTTTGTCCACGTTTCTCTGGGCGGTTCGCTGACATTTATTTAAGATTTGTGTAGATTTCCGCTGCAGTCGTTTTCACTTTGCAACGATTAGGACACTAAGAAAAAGGAGAGAAAGTGTGAATTTTGACATGTTATGTTGACCATCTTTTGTGTTGTTACAGATGCACGCACGAGGCAGTTTCTCAACGCTTTGCTTCTCACTCTGACAGCACCAGAGAGGTAAGAAGACAGAGGGCGCGTGACAATGCCGTTTAGAATGACGCTATATGTGTCCACGCACGTGCACGCTTGTGTATAGGTTTACATGTGCGCAAATATGCATGCAGATAACTCTCTGTCCCCTCTCTCTCTCTCTCTCTCTCCTCTCTCTCTCTCTCTCTCTCTCTCTCCTCTCTCTCTCTCTCTCTCACACACACACACACACACCACACCCACACACACACACACACACACACACACACACACACACACGCACGCATACACTGTCATGACATACGAAGTTTATCATTGAAGCTCCAAATTCTTGGCTAAGACTCCAGATAACGTAACAACCCATGAAGCGAAGACGGTTTAGGCGCCATAATGGTACACATTTCAAGAAACTGTGGCGAAAATAAACCATTTTATTGACATCTGGGACATGACAGCCAATTTATTGACATCCAGACCATGAAAGCCAATTCATTGACATCCAGGACATGACAGCCAAATTATTGACATCCAGTACATGACAGCCAATATATTGACATCCGGGACATGACAGCCAATTTATTGACATCCAGTACGTGACAGCCAATTCATTGACATCCCATACATGACAGCTAATTTATTGACATCCAGTACATGACAGCCAATTTACTGACATCCAGGATATGAAAGCCAATTTATTGACATCCAGTACATGACAGCCAATTCATTGACATCCAGGACATGACAGCCAATTTATTGACATCCAGTACATGACAGCCAATTTATTGACATCCAGGACATGAAAGCCAATTCATTGACATCCAGTACATGACAGCCAAGTTATTGAGATCTAGAACATGACAGCCAATTTACTGGCATCCGGGGTATTAAAGCCAATTTATTGACATCAGGACATAGCCAAGTTATTGACATGTAGAAATGACAGCTAATTTATTGACATCCAGGACATGACAGCCAGTTTATTGACATCCAGGACACAATAGCCAATTTACTTGACATCTAGAACATGATAGCCAGTTTACTGACATCCTAAGGACAAAGCATTCGGGCCGTACAACACTACCACCCATTCTGCTGAATTTCGCACTCCTAGACTCTCAGAGTCCGCAAAAATGATAACAGAAATGGGACTTTTTAAAAAACAATGGACCATTCAAAAAGCATAAAAGGCCAAATAGGCAAATAGACGCAGCAGAATAGACAGCCAGTATCCACCCTAGACACTGTGTGCAATTTTCACCATCTCCTGTGCTAGATGACACCAGCATAGCTGGCCTGTGGTAAAATATTGTCACCTACCAGTGTTTCCCATCTCCCTGTGCTAGGTGACACCAACATAGCTGGCCTGTGGGAAAATATTGTGACCTACAAGTGTTTCCCAAACAAAGAGAGAGGAGAAGAACGGTCCACAACAGCAGAGAGAGAGAAAGTGGGCAAAAAGTAAAGAAAGTAATGGGGAAAAAACGTAGTGAAGATATCACTGAATTATGAGTGTTAACTGTGTTGTATACCATGGAGAGACAAGCACCGACTGAGCCGAAGACACTGATAGAGTTTTACCCCTTTGATCAAAGAGACTCAGTTTCGCAGTGGGGTGGCTGCAGGCTGGATTTGAAACCATTTTCGGGGGCTGGAATAGCTCAGGGGTAGAGAGCGCCGGACTCGTAATCTTGGGGTTGCGGGTTCGAATCTCCACCGGGCCGTTTCGTTACAGGGGGATTTTCCCCTCGGAGCTAACATTGGTTCTGATTCCATTTTCCATACAGTCCTTCGAATGAGACTATAAATCGAGGTTCCCTGTGTGAACGCACGCATAACATCTTGCACACACGTCAAATCCCATCATCAACTTTTGGAAGAGCAGGCCAGTTTGGCCGTTGGTATGGATGACACGTTACACGTAGCATGCACCTTCCGCGAAGTTGGGGTATGGCTGCCTTAATGGCAGGATGAAAAAAAAAAAAAAAAAAAAACGGTCATACACACAAAACTCCACTCACTTTGTTGGGTAGGTGGGATTAATCCTTGCATGTTTATACAGGGAGTGTCCACAGCAGTGTCAGCCTGCGTAAGCAAAAAAAAAAAAATGCTTAATGATTCTGCAAGACAGTATGGACAGATTACAACAAAAAACCACGACGCGTTTTCTTCTCTTAGGTCTTCTTTAGATAAAAATCAACATTCAGGACAATGACAACGAAGAACGACAATCACTTTTCTAATCACATTCGGCGCCCACGACGGGTGGTAAATCAAGATAAGTGATTGCTCGTTCTTCGTTTTCATTGTCTTGAATGTTGCTTTGTTTTACTTGAAGAAAAGCTAAGAGGTCGAAACGCGTCGTGTTTGGTCTTGTCGTCTGTTTGTGTATATTGTCTTGCGGGAATCATTGACAATTCTTTCTTTTTTTTTCAAATTTGTTTCAAAAACACTCGGCCTGGCGCCTCGAAAGGTTCGGTCAATGTGACGGCATTGGATGGGTCCTGAATACTGTCATGGAAAGTTTAGTATTTATGTCTAAGTGCATCCCCGAAGGTGCACTGTGGCTGCCTTCATGGTGGGGGTAAAGATGAAATAGGAAGAAAAGTTGCATAGCCATAAGTGTCAGAAATGGGGAACCTAGCACAGGTTTCTGGTTGAAGGTGAGAGAGAGAGAGAGAGAGAGAGAGAGAGAGAGAGAGAGAGAAGGAGAGAGAGTGTGTGTGTGTGTGTGTGTGTGTGTGTGTGTGTGTGTGTGTGTGTGTGTGTGTGTGTGTGTGTTGTGTGGTGTGTGTGTGTGAAAGAGAGAGACAGAGACAGAGAGAGAGACAGAGACAGAGAGAGAGAAGAACAGAGAAAGGAAGAAAGAAAGAGAGAAAAAGAAAGAACGAAAGAAAGGAAGGAACGAAGAAAGAATGAAAGGGAAAAGAAAAAAAAAAGAAGAAGGAAGGAAGAAAGAAAGTATGAAAAGGAAAGGAAAAAAAAGAAAAGAAAAGAAAAGAAAGAAAGAAGAAAGAGAAACGAAAGAAAGGGAACGAACGAACGAAAGAAACAAAGAAAGAAAGGACGAAAGAAATGGGATGAAAGGAAAGAGAAAGAAAGAAAGAAAGGATGAAAGGAAGGAAGGAAAGAAAGAAAGAGAAAGAAAAAAAGAAGACACAAAGAAATGCATTAATGTCTCCTTTTGTATTTCTTTCCTCCGCAACCCCCACCCCCACC
>JADBJO010007440.1:53847-56347 GCA_016801955.1 Conus betulinus | reverse complement strand
AAAATTTCAGAATGAGCCCAACAACAACAACAACAGCCACGAACCATGCAATGCATGTAGGAAAAGACAACGAAAACGCTTAAGGGTAAACGTATGATCTACAAAAACAAAATGAAAATTAATGTATTATTGGTGCATTAGCAATTCAAAAGCTATTGCGTTTATTCAGAAACGATTGAGAACAAAATTGTAAGTCATCCGAAAGAAATCTATACAGAAACCGCTTAGAGTGAAGAACGAAATCAAATGACATAAATGACATTGTCCTCATTCCACGACACGCGTTCACAGAGTAAAAAACAGTGATCGCAAGATACTCTTCTATGACCTTTTCTGCTAAAAACAGAAAAACAAACACATCGTTCTTGGGTTTCTTTTTCTTTAGCTAATTATTTTCCTTAAACAAGGAAACTTTACCTGTTTTTGTTTTTTGTTTCTAATCTGAAACACAGAGAGAGAGAGAGAGAGAGAGAGAGAGAGAGAGAGAGAGAGAGAGAGAGAGAGAGGAGAGAGGCAGCGAGATGGAATCGAGAGTGAGAGAGAGAGCAGCCATTTTAGCAGCCCTTATTCCATTCCACGAAGACCTTGTAGTACACAGAGCAAAAGAAATCGAAGGGAAGGCGAAGAGGGAAGGGGTGGGTTGGCGAGGAGGAATATCTTTAATGGCCCAGCTTAATCGCTCCGGTCTTGTTTGGGATTTTTTTTGTTAATCGTATTTCTTGCTTTGCGCCGGTTGATCGCTTTTGTATTTTTGTGCGTAGTGGTTACTGTTTGCTTTCTTTCTTCTTCTTCTTCTTCTTCTTCTTCTTCTACTACTACTACTACTACTACTCCTACTCCTTCTTCTTCTTCTTCTACTACTACTACTACTATTTCTTCTTCTTCTTCTTCTCCTCCTCTCCTTATTCTTCTCCTCCTCCTTATTCTTCTCCTCCTTCTTATTTTTCTGTTCGACTATTTATTCCTTGCTTCCTTTAGTAAACACACGCGTGTGAACAACATTAAAGAAAATGAATAAGCACGAAAACCGATCATTTTTGACTCATACATTCTGCATAAGTCATTCGCGACGAAATAAATGAACCTGATGTGTTACGAGGGTGAACATCCGGTCTTGATGATAGATTACCTATAAGCTTCCAGGTGTTCGAAACGCATATGCATTTCTTTTCGAAACGGGAGTATTATACATCCATACTTGTGTATGTGATTGACTTGAAATTCAGTGTTCATTTCATGTAGACGGGAACCTCTTGGCATAGAGAAGGGAAGGGAGGTGGGGGCTGAGGGGATGGGAGACAACACAGTTCTGTTGAAGAGAATTTTGGAATACTTTTGACACCTAAGCTTTGCTATAAGACGTTAGCTGGGGAAGAAGGGATGTAGGAAGTGACACATACATGAGTAGTCATGTCACTGTGTGTTTGCTATTTCTGGGTTCCGTCTTCTCAAAGCATTGAACAGACAAGGGGGGAATTGCCTGGTCTATGCTGGTTGTTTTTTTCTGTTGGTTTTTTGTTTGTTTGTTTGTTGTTTCGTGTTTTTTTTCTTTTCTTTTTTTCTCGTTTGTTTGGTCAGCTGGCTGTGTGTGTGTGTGTGTGTGTGTGTGTGTTGTTTGTTTGTTTTTTGGGGGGTCTTTTCTTTTCTTTTTTTTTTTTTAATCCAACGCTGATTTTAAAAGGTTCAAACGTTTCTGTGGTTTTCACACTGTCTTAGATTTCCATGTCCGCTGCCTATGCCGATGCTTCAATAATGACGATGTCATCAGTCTGAAGTGAAATATGATCTGTCCTCTGCCCGCCTGTGTTCGTACTGATGGTACTGACATTGTGCCTACAGCACAGTTCAATGCTTTAGATTTTTATTTTATTTTATTTTATTTTATTTTTTATTTATTTATTTTTTTTTGTTTTTGTTTTTGTTTTGTTTTTGTTTTTTTTTTTTTTTTTGGGGGGGAGGGGGGGGGGGGGGGGGGGGGACGTCAATGCAGTATTCTATATTTCTGTTCATCGCCTGTTACCATGTATTAATTCTCTCCCTTCACAGCATCCACTAACGTTTCCACCATCGTAATCTGTTGTGAGATACTTAGCAGAATGTACGTCTTTTCCACCACGAATGATTCCATTTTATCTTGGGACGTCTTTAATATTGAACTGTCGTCGTCCCATTTCCCAGCATAATGCTTAATGTTTAAGGGGAATATCAGATAGAGTTGGATATCTCTCTGTTCACTCGGATTTTTTTTTTTTTTTTTTTTTTGCGTAATTGATACTTGAATGCATATAGTCATTCCATATTTCAGACACAGAATCCTGTAATCTGTTTGTCTGTATCTGTGGCGGTAACTAACCCATTTTCTTTCTCAATTTGACAGAATCCTGACTTAATGCTGTCTGTGGTATCCATACGCTGCTAACTAAGTAGAGTCCAAACATATAGGTAAAGCACAAAGCGCTGTACATGTTGTATCACTCTCCAAGCTGCGTATAACAGCTAC
>JADBJO010007440.1:41347-46347 GCA_016801955.1 Conus betulinus | reverse complement strand
CGTTTTTCTCTTTGTTTTGTTTGTTTGTTTTTCTTCAAGACCAGCTTTCCTTTTCCACTCGCCAGCAGTCCTGAAACGTCCCAGCAAAACCTGCGTGATCACAACTCCCAACTACACACGTACCTGAGACCACGAACATCTTTTGACAGGAATCGCCTTCCATAAAAACTGACCTTCCCTCCTTAGATTATCTCACTCTCACCACCCGTGAAAAACCTCTTCTCGCCACCCCGTTGATCTTCCAGCCATAGGCCTGATCCTCTAATCCCCCCTGTGACTTGTTCCCATCTTTCTCAACACCTCTCCACTCTTTTCACCCCGTAGACAGTCAGTCAGTCGGTCAGTGATTGCGATCGTCTGCTCCTTACAAAGGGGTGGGTGTCACTCCTGACAATGCTAATGGGGCGGTGTTTTTTTACTTCGGAGGTTCCCCTGTCAGTTTAAAGTCCAGTTTATTTTTTTAATATTATTGTAAGCCTACTACTACTACTACTGCTGCTATACTACAACGACTACTACTACGACGACTATTACTACTATCATTATTATTATAATAAGCAGCACAGCAGCAGCAGCAACAGAAGCAGCAGCAGCAGCAGCATCATTACTATTGGTGGTGGTGATGGTGGGGGGGTGGTGTGGTGGTGGTGTAGTTATCACTATTATCTTTTTTGTCGAATGCTTAAAACACGAAGGTTATGTTTTCACACGAGTCTGTTGTTTTGTCTGTAATGATTATCATAATGATAATAACAATCATCATCATATCATCATCATCATCATCATCATAACAATGGATATTAATAATAACGATAGTTATGATAGCAATAATGATAACAATAATAATAATAATAACGACAATAATAATAATAAACAAAAGTGATGACGACCGACGACGACGACGACGATGATGATGATGATGAGGAGGAGGAGGAGGATGATTGATGATAATGAAAATAGCAGGCCCCTATTTGTATAGCAGAACTCTCTACTAAAGTCAACATTTTAGATCTGATCTAAGATTTTACAGAAGAAAAAGATTTTGAACAAAAACTTCCGGTGCGTTTTAGGTGTATTGTAAAGAGTTGTGTGAACGAGTCTTTTTTTTTTTTTTTTTAATTTTTTTTTAATGGCTTATGACATGTTAAACGCGATGACAGCCCTGATATGACCTTCTGCGGTCAGCTGGGCATTAAGTAACTTAACCTTACCTGCACAATTCTAACTGGAAACGGTTAACTGCTCTTCCACACTCCATTCAGATCTTCATTTTCATGTACATATGACATCTCTCTCTCTCTCTCTCTCGCTCCCTCTCTCTCTCTCTCTCTTCTCTCTCTCTCTCTCTCTCTCTCTCCACAGAACTTAGTTTGTACACACAATGTGGGGAAAGCATTGTTCAAATAGCTTGGCTGAACGGCTAAGTCTTTATCTGTGTTTTGAACAGAGATAAAGTAGGCTGATTTTTATAAGGTTAGACGGCAGCGAGTTTCCAACTGTTGCAGCAGCAAAACTGAACAACTCTCACCGAACAATTTTTAGTTTCGCTTTGGTATCTTCAGACGAACGAGATTGTCTCCAGCGCGAAACTAACCGTGTCGAAAGCTCCTATGTGTAGACCTTAAACATCACCCGTTGAATTTTGTCCATCGATGGGATACATCTCTCTATAAGGCTGGTGTTGTTCACATTTTCCTTAACAGTGCAGCAGGTGCCTGTATCTCTCGGGCCTGGTTGACGTTGGTGGTTTATAGTACGAGGGGAAACGCAAATAACAACCGTGTTAGATCTAGTCTCCGACCAGTCATTTCAGCATCAAAACCTCAAAGTCCCATGGATCATCATACAAAAAAAAAAAAAAAAAAAAAAAATCCCCAGCCTTCATACCCTGCTCTCGTGGTGACTGCAGTTTCCAGTTCTTCACCATTTCCATGCCCATGATTGGTTCACATGAAAGTCTCGAAATCGGTAAGGTCAAGAACACAGTCGATGGATGGACGTTGTGGCGCCCTCTGGAGGTAAACGCTCACTCGCGCTGGCTGCGCATTTTAGTAAATACGGTCGGTAGAAACGGAACTTGGTAGAATTTTGCGTATGTATTCTGCGTATTCTGTATACATTCACGTGTACGTTCACTACACAAAAAATATGGTAGGTAGGCACTCAAGGTCTGACCAGCGCGTTGGGCTAATGTGTAGGTCAGACATCCGCTGAGACGTAGCCACGAGACCCTCTTCTTCAGTCGTCTCATCTTAGTTGTTCATTCATTTATCCATTCAGCTTCAAATCATGCGTAGTGTGGTGTCAGAACTTGGATGTGGGTGAAGCGTATATGGACTAGTCTGCACGCAGTGACGCCTCCCTTGATGAAACTGAAACTGAAACTGCGTATGTTTGATCAAAACTGGCACCAAAGAACACCACCTAAGGGATTCGGCAGGGCAGTGCTGTGTCCCCTCTGGGGTTCTCTCGTGACGTTATCACAGTGATACCTCTGTGTGGAATACAGAGGTCGGTTGTGACAAGATCTCTCTCTCTCTCTCTCTCCTAGTCTCCTCTCTCCTCTCTCTCTCTCTCTCTCTCTCTCTCTCTCTCTCTATATATATATATATATATATAATATATAGATACCTATATATATATATATATATATATGTATGTGTGTGTGTGTGTGTGTGTGGTGTGTGTGTGTGTGTGTGTGTGTGTGTTGCTGTCTATGAGGATCTGTAACGAAAAGACCTACCTGGTGGTGGTAAGAAAAGTAAGAAACTGTGAGAGTTACCAAAGAATGAATGAGTTTGAATTAAAAAAAAAAAAAAAAAAAAAAAGAAAACAGTTGAAAAGAAGTGGGAGGGGGTAGAGGTGGGGTGAGAGTGGTGAGCGGTGTTGGTGTGGGGGAAGAGTGGGAGAGGAGAGAGTGGGGGGTGGGGTGGGGAGGGGAGTGGGTGTGGGTGGGTGGTCGCGGGGGGGGTGAAGGGTGTTTGTGTGAGGGGGGGGGGGTGTGGGTGAGTGACGGGAGCGTGGTGTGAGAGATGTGGGGGGTGAGTGTTGGGGGATGCACCCGGGGGAGTGTGTGTGGAGAAGAGGAGAGAGAGAGGAGGAGGGGTGAGAGATGAGGGGGAGTGGAGCCGGGAGGTGTGTTGGGGTTGAGAGGAGGGGAGGAGAGAGGAGGAGAGAGAGGGGTGGGGTCTTTTGTGGGTGGTGGTGAGAGAGAGCGAGAGGGCAGAGGGGGAGGGAGGAGGATGGAGAAGGGTAGAGAGAGACGAAGAGACGGAGGAGTTGAGAGAGAGGGAGAGAAGAGAGGAGCTTGGGGTGAGGAGAGAGTGGGGAGGGGAAGAGGGGAGGGGGGGCGCCCTGAGTAGGACTACACCATGCAGTGAAATGACATTAATGTAAGAAAGCAAACAAGCAAACAAAGCGGTCATGCAATCATAATGGAACATCAAATGAAAATAGAAGAGAAATGAAAGCGGACAAATCTGAAAAGGGCAACGTTGCCCCACTCTTCACCGTGTATAACGGGACATGACGAAAACAGAATGCAGAGAGAGAGAGGAGGAGAAAGAGGAGAGAGAGAGAGATGAGCGGGAGAGTGGAGAGAGAGAGAGAGAGAGTCGAAGACAAAAAAAAATGAAACACCGCCCAGCGGACAAATCTGAAAAGGGCAAGTTGCCCCACTCTTCACCGTATGTAACAGGACATGACGAAAACAGAATGCAGATAGAGAGAGACGGAGAGAGGGGGGGGGGGGGGGGGGGGGGGGGCAGGTAATGAATTGAGAGGGAATAAGGTGTAGGGTAACGGAGGGGGGGGGGGGGGGAGGGGAAGGGGGGCAGGGGGGGGGGGGGGGGTGGCTCGGGGACAAGAGAACTGACGACCCTTTTTGTTCCTGGTCATTGTTCCACACGGCATGGCGGACTGTTGTCGTACAGTCCGAGCCGCTGATTGGGACGACTTGTCGCCGAGGGGTTGAGAGAGAGTGGAGAAGAGAGCGTGTATGGATCGTGTGCGTGTTGAGTGAGTGTGTGGGGGGCGACAGGGGGTAAAGGCGGGAAGGAGTGGGGTGGGGGATGGGGGTGGGAAGGAAGGAGGGGACGGGGGCCTGGGGGAGGGAGGGGAAGAAAAGGGATTAAAAAAAAAAGGAAGATAGAAAAAAAAAGCATGGAATGCCGAAGAGAAGGGAAAAAAAGACAATAAGGAAAAGGAAAGAAAGAAAGAAAAAAAAAAAAAAAAAAAAAAAAAAAAAAAAAAAAAAAAAAAAAAAAAAAAAAAAAAAAAAAGAAAAGAAAAAAGAAAGAAAGATTGAAGAACGAAAGAACGAACAAACTAAAGAAAAGAAAGAGATTTGAAAGGAAGAAAGAAAGAACGAAAAAAAGAAACAAGAAGAAAGAAAGAACAGAAAAAAAAAAAAAAAAAAAACGAAAGAAAGAAAGAAAGAAAACGAGGAGGAAGAAAAGAACGCAAGAAGGAAAGAGCGAGCGTAAACGAATAACAAAAAACAACGATGGTAGGTTTTGGGAAAGCCGAGCGCAAGGGGAGGTGGTGGGGAGATGAGTGGGTGGGTGGGGGGGTCGGGGATAGGGGTGGCGATGGAAGGGGGTGGGTGGGGGGCGGGGGGGGGGGTGGAGGGGGAGAGGGTTGGATGAGACACTAGAGTGTTGTGACATGCTGTCGTCAAAGTAACTTCTCAGCTTTTCAATTCCAGACATGTCGAGCCAGTGAGAAAGTGGGTGGAGTTCGGCTGACGTGGTGGTGGTACGTTGAACTCTTTGAAATAGCTGGTGGTGTGTTTATTTGTGTGTTTGCTTTTTTTGTTTGTTTTGTTTGTTTCTGTGATAGCTAATGATGTCAAGATCTTCAAGCCCCAGGCCTGTTACTAATGGTGGTAGTACTTATAGTCTTTGCTCAAACTTTCCTAAGCATGTGTAATTTATAGCAGATATCAATGAAGAAAATAAATGCGCTCGTGTGGACTGTGTCGCATTAATTTCATTTTCAGA
>JADBJO010007440.1:40000-41073 GCA_016801955.1 Conus betulinus | reverse complement strand
CCTTTTACGCTGAAAAAGGGTTTCTATTAATCTTAAGTTCGTCAGATAGGATTATAATGACGTGACTGTGTTTGTTATCAGTACCATCAGTTATGTCCATTTCGTTGGTGGTGGTGATGGTGGCGGTGGTAACATTTTCGATCTAGAACTAAAAAAAAAAGGTTGCTGAGAACTAAAAGAATCATTATTATTATTGTTTATTATCATCATTATTATTATTATTATTACTATCACTATCATCATCATCATCATTATATTTATCATTATGATTATTATCATTACTATTGTTATTATTATTATCATATTATTATTATCATCATTATTGTTGTTGCTGTTGTTGTAAGGCGATCTCTAGGGAAAAAACTTGACAAAGTCTTCAGAGAAACATTCCCCTTTAGACTGGACGCTAAACGGAGATGTCAGTTTTCCAATGGAGACAGTAAACTGAAGTTTCCCTACGCAACATGCGTAAGGTGCTCGTGACAGAAGAAGACTTGATATTGATGAAGGGCGTTTTCCCTGAGAAAGTGAAAGAAATAAAAATGGGAGAAAAAGAACAGAAACACAGCGAGCTGATGATACACTCAGGCACCTGATTGCCATTTAGTGTACAGTGACAAGAATCTTGTCGTGTTTAAACGTAGTTGTGACGGACAAACTGATCTGAGTAAAACATTGGTGTCGGTCGGTGATACCATAGCACAGACACACATTCGTAGAGAGAGAGAGAGAGAGAGAGAGAGAGAGAGAGAGAGAGAGGAGAGAGAGAGAGAGATTTCTACTATCTCTTGTTTACCAACCAAAGCGGTTTTTTCAATATAATTTTTGCCATTTCTAGTTAGTTATCTGGTTAGCTAGGTAGTTCATAAGATATTGTGTCATATTATTGCGTGTGGAACTGGTTAATTCTCTAGCTATTCAAATTCCTGATTGACCATATCGATTAGACTGAACGTTTTCTTAGCAAATGTGGGATGCGTATCAAGGGAAAGCAACCATCAGCAGGTCACTGTCATTGGGTTACATCCCTTCCGCGTCAATGCATTGTGCGTGGATTGTGGAGTAACGTATAA
>JADBJO010007440.1:27500-37500 GCA_016801955.1 Conus betulinus | reverse complement strand
GTTAATGCTTTTGTCGTTGTTGTTGTCGTGGTCGTCGTTGTCGTGGTTGTTGTTGCTGTTGTTGTTATTGGTGGTGGTCGTGGTGGTGGTGGTCGTGGTGGTGGTGGTGGTGGTGGTAGTGGTGGTGGTGTATCTTTTCTACCGTTGTTTTGGCTACCTACCCGGGATTTTGGTAGCCATCCCACAATAACTGGCTACAGACTGTGTGACCGACTACCAACAAGATGACCCGGCTACTACACCATTTTGTGTGTGTTTGAATGGCTACATTTAGTGTGACATGCTACTCGATGCTGACAGTCGACTTCAAATTTTGCCAACACCACGTCTATTTCACGGTGTCACTTTCTTATCCGATGTGGACCAGCCATTTTGGTATCCAGCACCACGGCCACTTAAAATCCAGCGCCACAGCATATTCAGTAACTAAGGCGTATTGGCAGTTTGGCATTGCTGTAACCATAGCGCGTGCTGTGAGCCAGAAATGAAAAGTGAGCCACGGTATAGAATATATCCTTTTCTTTAGCTGAAGTCAATCAATTTATTAAAGAAAACCGTCTGGTGCCGGTTCAGAAAACTCTGCAAAAATACGTTGCTTGGTGTGGCTGATAAAAACACTCATTTAATCAATGATGAACATGCCAACAGCATTCCTCACTTACAAGTGAAAATTATGTACCGGTGCAGACATTTCGTTTCAATATTTTATAAAATTGAAACTTGATGCCTTAAAAACTAAATATACACACGACGCAAAATGTATTTGTGGAGAACGAAGAATAGCCAGCAAGCATCTCCTGTTTGACTGTTTACCTCTTCAAGCTCATTTACCACTATTATCAGGCATGTCATTGTGTGATGTCTTTTCAGATTTAAAGCTTGCCTTGAAGCTAGGTAATAAGAACTGTGTGTGTGTCTTTCATTTAACGTCTATCCACTATTCGTGATATTAGACGAACTGTGTGTTTGTTCATAAATATGCGGTGGCAAAAACCACTTCACGTTCCTCCTGAATCGACTTTGAAAAGAAAATGATCCTAATGAATAGAATGATATTGTATTTAGGCAAATATTCAACGACACTTTTCCTTCTCAGATTTGTTGTTTTCTGGAAAAAAAAAAAAAAAAAACAGTGACTCTGTCTGACAGTCTGTCTAAAAAAATCAATGTTAATTTCTCTGTCACTATGAGGGCTGATTCACAAATGCATTTTGAGTTGTAAACAACGAGCGGAAGCCGTGCGGTGTGTGTGTGTGTGTGTGTGTGTGTGTGTGTGTGTGTGTGGGCGCGCGCGCGCGCGCGCGCGCGCGCGCGCGTGTGTGTGTGTGTGTGTGTGTGTGTGGTGTGTGTGTGTGTGTGTGTGCTGTGTGTGTGTGCGTGCGTGTGCGTATGTGTATGTGTGTGTGTGCGTGTGTGTGTGTGTGTGTGCGTGCGTGCGTGCGTGCGTGTGTGTGTGTGTGTGCGCCTTTGAAGGATGGTGGAGTGTGAGGGTAGTTGATTGATGTTCTCTCATCGTTCGTGCTCTCTTAGTGGCATAATTCCCACGTCGTTCATCTCACACCATCTTTCCCTCTCACTTCCCGCCCTATGCACTGCCATAGCTTCGTCCGTTCGCTGACCCAGGACCAGCCCACCTTAGGGGGCAATAGACATGTGTGTGTGTGTGTGTGTGTGTGTGTGTGTGTGTGTGTGTGTGTGGTGTGTGTGTGTGTGTGTGTGTGTGTGTGTGTGTGTGTGGTGGTGTGGTGTGTGTGTGTGTGTGTGTGTGTGTGTGTGTGTGTGGTGTGGTGTGTGTGTGTGTGTGTGTGTGTGTGTGGTGTGTGTGTGTGTGTGTGTGTGTGTGTGTGTGTGTGTGTGTGTGTGTGTGTGTACCGCCAGTCTACCCCCCGCACCCGCCCCTTTCCCAAAATACTCCCACCATGTCGCGCCCTGCATTTGTGCCCCTCCCTTCCTAGCCCCCCACCCCCCCCCCCCCCCCCCCCCCCCCCCCCCCCCGATCTGAAATCTGGGCCCCTACCCTACCTGCCACCCCCCTCCCCCCATGTGAAGCCCCCAAATCTGTATTCCCTCCATTCCCACTCCGCAGTGCATCCTATCTCATGCTGTAATAGCGCCCTCCCCCCACCCCACCAATTCTACCCAAATCCGCTGAAAATCAGCTTGCCTTAAATTTCCGCTACTCAAAACACGTCAGGCGCTGAGCCACCCCACCACCACAGTCTCACCCCACGTCACGCCCTAAAATTGACAACCCACACCCCACCCCCCCCCCCCCCCCCCCCACACACACCTCCCCTTCCCCCCATACCCATTATCATAAAATCTGAAACCCGCGCCTCCTACACCCATCTGTGTGACCCCACCCCCACCCCACACATCTGCATTCCCTGTATTCCATTAATGTTACACCCTGTATTCCACTAATGCTACACCCTGTATTCCACTGTTACACCCTGTATTCCACTAATGTAACACCCTGTATTCCACTATGTAACACCATATATTCCACTAATGTAACACCCTGTATTCAACTAATGCCACACCCTGTATTCCACTAATGTAACACCCTGTATTCAACTAATGCTACACCCTGTGTTCCACTATTGTTACACCCTGTGTTCCACTAATGTTACATCCTGTGTTCCACTAATGTTACACCCTGTATTCCACTGTTACATCCTGTGTTCCACTAATGTTTCACCCTGTATTCCACTAATGTTACATCCTGAGTTCCACTAACGTTACACCCCTGTGTTCCACTAATGTTACACCCTGTGTTCCACTAATGCTACACCCTGTGTTCACTAATGCCACACCCTGTGTTCCACTAATGTTGCATCTTGTGTTCCACTAATGCTACACCCTGTGTTCCACTAATGTTACATCCTGTGTTCCAGTAATGTTGCATCCTGTGCTCCACTAATGCTACATCCTGTGCTCCACTAATGCTACATCCTGTGCTCCACTAATGCTACGCCCTGTATTCCACTAATGTTGCATCCTGTATTCCACTACTGCCGCACCCTGTATTCCGCTAATGTTGCATCCTGTATTCCACTAATGTTGCATCCTGTATTCCACTAATGTTGCATCCTGTATTCCACTAATGTTACATCCTGTATTCCACTAATGTTGCATCCTGTATTCCACTACTGCCGCACCCTGTATTCCGCTAATGTTACATCCTGTATTCCACTAATGCTACGCCTGTGTATTCCACTAATGCTACGCCCTGTATTCCACTAATGTTACACCCTGTATTCCACTAACGTTACACCCTGTGTTCCACTAATGTTACACCCTGTATTCACTCATCCCCTTTATCCCGTCCATGTTACGCCCTGCATGCATCCACGTCCTTATCTCCCCCCCCCCCTCCCCAACACACACACACACATATTATGCCCTGTATTTGCCCCCCCTCCCCACCCCCCCCACACACCACCCCCCCCCCCCCCCCCCCCCCCCCCCCCCCACCCCCCCCCCCCCCCCCCCCCCATTCTCCCACCAATGACACGCCCTGGATCTGCGAACGCCGTACTCCACCCGTCTCACCTCTTTTTCTGCGTACGCAGGCCAATGCTCCTGCGGACACTCCCTGTGCAGACAGGCAAGTATTAAACCCATCTGCCCAACAAAGGGAGTGGAGTTTTGTGTGTGTGACCGTTTCTTATTCCGTCATCAAGACACCCATACTCCATCCTCGGGGAAGGTGCATGCTATGTGTAACGTGTCATCCATACCCACGGCCAAACTGGCCCTCTCTTCCGAAAGTTGGTGATGGGGATTTTACGCGTGTGCAAGATGTTCTACGTGCGTTCATACACGGAACCTCGGTTTACAGTCTCTTTTGAAGGACTGTGTGGGAAATGGAGTCACAACCAATGTTAACTCGAGGGAAAAATCCCCCTGTACCGAATCGGCCCGGCAGAGATTCGAACCCGCAACCCCAGGATCAGAGACCGGCGCTCTACCACTGGGCTATTCCAGCCCCCGTACCCCCACCACCATCAAACGCTGCGTTCGCGTTCTCCCTACCCGCCACCATGTCATACACTGCCATCTGCGACCCCCACCCCCCACCCATCCAAGTCACACTCGGCATCCATAACGTCATACCCATGACATGGCCTCCATCCACGCCCCCTCCCTCCCCCGTACACGTCATAGCCCGCATTCGCTCCTCCCCATCTCCCTCCCACATACACCCATACATTTCGCGCCCTGTATAAGTGGCTCTGCTCTCCACCCTCCCCCCCCCCCCCCCCCCCCCCACCCCCCCCCCCCCCCCGTAACCCATCTACGTCACATCATGCATCCATTCCCCCCCCTCCCCCCCCCCCTCTGTACCTTCACCTGTGTCACGCCCAGCACAAGTGCTTTCTCCTCCTCCTCAGTACACCCACCCATGTGGATCTACGCTCCACCCACCCTCCACTTCACGCGCTGTATTCAGTCCCCATCCCCTTCGGGCTTCCAGTTCACCTGGCCATGTCACGCCCTGGATCCACGCCCACCCATGTCACCCCTGCATCCACGTCCATCCATGTAACGCCCTACATCCACGTCCATCCATGTCAACCCCTGCATCCACGTCCATCCATGTCACACCCTGCATCCACGCCCATCCATGTCAACCCCTGCATCCACGCCCATCCATGACACGCACTGCATCGACGCCCATCCATGTCAACCCCTGCATCCACGCCCATCCATGTCACGCCCTGCATCCACGCCCATCTATGTCAACCCCTGCATCCACGTCCATCCATGTCAACCCCTGCATCCACGTCCATCCATGTCAACCCCTGCATCCACGTCCATCCATGTCAACCCCTGCATCCACGTCCATCCATGTCAACCCCTGCATCCACGTCCATCCATGTCAACCCCTGCATCCACGTCCATCTATGTCACGCACTGCATCCACGCCCATCCATGACACGCACTGCATCCACGCCCATCCATGTCAACCCCTGCATCCACGCCCATCCATGTCACACCCTGCATCCACGTCCATCCATGTCAACCCCTGCATCCACGCCATCTATGTCAACCCCTGCATCCACGCCCATCCATGTCACACCCTGCATCCACGCCCATCTATGTCAACCCCCTGCATCCACGCCCATCTATGTCAACCCCTGCATCCACGCCCATCCATGTCACGCCCTGCATCCACGCCCATCTATGTCAACCCCTGCATCCACGTCCATCCATGTCAACCCCTGCATCCACGTCCATCTATGTCACGCCCTGCATCATCACGCCCATCTATGTCAACCCCTGCATCCACGTCCATCTATGTCAACCCCTGCATCCATGTCCATCCATGTCAACCCCTGCATCCATGTCCATCCATGTCAACCCCTGCATCCACGTCCATCCATGTCAACCCCTGCATCCACGTCCATCTATGTCAACCCCTGCATCCACGTCCATCCATGTCAACCCCTGCATCCACGTCCATCTATGTCAACCCCTGCATCCACGTCCATCCATGTCAACCCCTGCATCCACGTCCATCTATGTCAACCCCTGCATCCACGTCCATCTATGTCAACCCCTGCATCCACGTCCATCCATGTCAACCCCTGCATCCACGTCCATCTATGTCAACCCCTGCATCCACGTCCATCTATGTCACGCCCCACATCTGCTCCAAAATGCCCAGCCGTCATACCCTACATCGACAGCCCCTTGCACGCGCACCCCGTCTTGCCTGAAATCTTAACTCCCTGTTTTCCCTCACTCATGTCACGCCCTGAAATCCATGCCCCTTGTAACTTGACCATGTCAGGCCCTGAGAACTCCGCTTGTGCGCCCAACCCGTATCACGCCTTCCCCTACCTTGCCCCCACCTCAATCAATGCGCTAAAATCCGCAACCCCCCCCCCCCCCCCCCCCCCCCCCCCCCCCCCCCCCCCCCCCCCCCTTCCTTTACCCTAACTCAGGTCAGTCGTCGAAATAAGAACCCCCGCCCTAAATACTGCACGCCCCCACCCCACCCCCCACACCAAACTCCAGCCTACGTCATGATCCGCGCCTCCTACCACCCACCACTCATGTCAAGCTCAGAAATCTGTGCTCCCTATACTCCCACCGCGTGCTGCACCTCTGTACCCCAACCCATTGTACGTCTTACATCTTTCTTCGCCGGTCTCCTTCTTCCCCCCCCCCCCCCCCACCCCAACTCCCTCCACTCCGACGATGCTCCCACCCCGTCACATCACGTCCAGTAACGGTGACCGCCGTACCCCCACCCATTTCATACACTGTATTCCCTTCCTTTATACCCGCAGCCATGTTGTACGCTGTATTCCCGTCCTTTACATCCGCAGCCATGTTGTATGCTGTATTCCCGTCCTTTATACCCTCAGCCATGTTGTACGCTGTATTCCCGTCCTTTATGCCCTCAGCCATGTTGTACGCTGTATTTCCGTCCTTTATACCCTCAGCCATGTTGTACGCTGTATTCCCGTCCTTTATACCCTCAGCCATGTTGTACGCTACGTTCCCGTCCTTTATACCCGCTACCATGTTGTGCGCTGTATTCCCGTCCTTTATACCCTCAGCCATGTTGTACGCTGTATTCCCGTCCTTATACCCACTCAGCCATGTTGTACGCTACGTTTCCCGTCCTTTATACCCACTACCATGCTGCACGCTGTGTATTCCCGTCCTTTATACCCACTACCATGTTGTACGCTGTATTCCCGTCCTTTATACCCGCTACCATGTTGTACGCTGTATTCCCGTCCTTTATACCCACAACCTGCAAGCATGTTGTACACTGTATTCCCGTCCTTTATACCCGCTACCATGTTGTACACTGTATTCCCGTCCTTTATACACGCTACCATGTTGTACACTGTATTCCCATCCTTTATATCCGCAACCATGTTGCATGCTGTAATCCCATCCTTTATATCCGCAACCATGTTGCACGCTGTATTCCCCATCCTTTATACCCACAGCCATGTTGTATGCTGCTGTATTCCCGTCCTTTATACCCGCAAGCATGTTGTACACTGTATTCCCGTCCTTTATACCCACTACCATGTTGTACACTGTATTCCCATCCTTTATACCCGCAAGCATGTTGTACACTGTATTCCCGTGCTTTATACCCACTACCATGTTGTACACTGTATTCCCGTGCTTTATACCCACTACCATGTTGTACACTGTTTTCCCGTCCTTTATACCCACTACCATGTTGTACACTGTATTCCCGTCCTTTATACCCGCTACCATGTTGTACACTGTATTCCCATCCTTTATACCCTCAGCCATGTTGTACGCTGTATTCCCGTCCTTTATACCCGCAGCCATGTTGTACGCTGTATTCCCGTCCTTTATACCCTCAGCCATGTTGTACGCTGTATCCCCCTCCTTTACATACCACTACCAAGTTGTACGCTGTATTCCCGTCCTTTATACCCACTACCATGTTGTACGCTGCATTCCCCTCCTTTATATCCACTACCATGTTGTACGCTGTATTCCCGTCCTTTATACCCATACCATGTTGTACGCTGTATTCCCATCCTTTATACCCCAGCCATGTTGTCCGCTGTATTCCCGTCCTTTATACCCACTACCATGTTGTATGCTGCATTCCCGTCCTTTATACCCACTACCATGTTGTACGCTGTATTCCCGTCCTTTATTATACCCTACCATGTTGTACGCTGTATTCCCCTCCTTTATACCCACTACCATGTTATACGCTGTATTCCCGTCCTTTATACCCACTACCATGTTGTACGCTGTATTCCCGTCCTTTATACCCTCAGCCATGTTGTACGCTGTATTCCCCCATCCTTTATACCCGCTACCATGTTGTACGCTGTATTCCCATCCTTTATACCCGCTACCCATGTTGTACGCTGTATTCCCATCCTTTATACCCTGAGCCATGTTGTATTCCCCCCGTCCTTTATACCCGCTACCATGTTGTACGCTGTATTCCCATCCTTTATACCCTGAGCCATGTTGTACGCTGTATTCCCGTCCTTTATACCCTCAGCCATGTTGTATGCTGTATTCCCGTCCTGAATACCCTCAGCCATATTGCACGCTGTATTCCCGTCCTTTATACCCCCGCAGCCATGTTGTACGCTGTATTCCCGTCCTTTATACCCTCAGCCATGTTGTACGCTGCATTCCTGTCCTTTATACCCACTACCATGTTGTACGCTGCATCTGCCACCCTGCACCCACGGCATACCCTACATCCACGTCCCACGTATCTCCACACGTCATTTTCCACCACCACCACCACCACCCCTTCCCTCCCACGTACGCCCATCCTTGTCACGACCAGTATCCGCAACCCACTTACCCCCCCCCATCTGTGCCTCACCGTAAGCCCGTCGGGCTGAACGAAGGAATGACGGAAATACCGATCGACTGATCGAAAGGACTGAACGACCAGCTGAACGAAGGAATGACGGAAATACCGATCGACTGATCGAAAGGACTGAACGACCAGCTGAACGAAGGAATGACGGAAATACCGATCGACTGATCGAAAGACTAAACGACCGACTGAACGAACGACCGACTGAACGAAGGACTGACTGACCGACCGACTGAACAAACGAATGACTGAACGGTCGGCTGACCGACTAATCGGACGACTGACCGAATGACTGACCGACCGACTGAAAGAATGATTGTCCGAACGGCCGACCGAATGAATTAATGACTGAACGATCGACTGGCCGACTGAACAAATGAATGACTGACTGAACACATAAATGACAAAACGACCGATCGACCGACTGAACGAAGGAATTACTGACCAGCCGACTGAATGAATGAATGAACGACTGAACGACCGATTGATTGATTGATTGATTGATTGATTGAATGAATGAATGAATGAATGAATGAGCGACTGACTTAACGACTGAACCAATTGACTGAACGACTGAAGGACTGAATGAATGACTGACCGAACGAATCTATGGCTGAACGAATAAGTGAACGAATGAATGACTGAACGAACGACCGACTAACCGACCGTACGAATGATTGACTGAACGGCCAACTGACGACTGACCAAATGACCGACTGAACGAATTGATGACTAAACGAATGATTGTCCGAATGGCTGACTAAATGAGTTAATGACTGAGCGATCGACTGACAGAATGAATGAATTTATGACTGACCGACTAAACGAATGAGTGACCGAACGACCGACTGAACGAATGAATTACTGACCGACCGACTGAATGAACGACTGAACGATCGACGGAATGAACGAGTGACTGAGCGACTGACTGAACCAATGAATGAATGAATGAATGAATGAATGACCGATCAAGTGTGACTGAACGAATGAATAACTGAACGACCCACTAACCGACCAAACGAATAATTGACTGAACGGCCGACTGACCGAAATGATTGACCGAACGGCCAACTGACCGACTGAATGAATGACCGACTGAACGAATGATTGACCGAACGGCCGACTGGAGAAAATGACTGAACGATCGACTGAACGAATGAATGAATGACCGACTGAACGAGCGAATGACTGAACGACCGATCGGCCGACTAAAGGAATGAATGATTGACTGACTGAACGAATGAATGATTGGATGACCGACCGATCCACTGAATAATTGAATGATTGAATGACAGACTGTATGAACGAATGATTGAATGATCGACTGAATAAATGAACGATCGACTGACCGAATGAATGACGACCGACCAACTGACTGAAACGATCGACTGACCGAATGAATGACTTGACGACCGACTGACTGACTGAACGATCGACTCGACTGACCGAATGAATGAGTTGACGACCGACCGACTGACTGAACGAATGAACGAACAAAGAATCGACTGCCCGACTGAACGAATGAATAAATGAACAATGGTTTGACCGACTGAACGAATGAATAAATGAACAATGGTTTTGACCGACTGAACGAATGAATAAATGAACGATCGTTTGACCGACTGTACGAATGAA
>JADBJO010007440.1:5000-17500 GCA_016801955.1 Conus betulinus | reverse complement strand
TGAGGCGAGACGACAATTTGTTTTCTTTCTTTCTGCGTCTGCAGGCTGATACTCCTGCGGACACTCCCTGTGTAGACAGGCAAGGATTAATCCCATACCCCAACAAAGGGAGTGGAGTTTTGTGCGTATGACCGTTTTTTTATCCCGCCATTAAGGCAGCCATACTCCAACTTCGGGGAAGGTGCATGTTATGTGTAACGTGTCATCCATACCAACGGCCAAACTGGCCTTCTCTTCCGAAAGTTGGTGATGGGATTTTACGTGTGTGCAAGATGTTACGCGTGCGTTCACACACGGAACCTCCGTTTATATCATTCGAAGGACTGTATGGGAAATTGGAGTCAGAACCAATGTTAACTCCGAAACGGCCCGGCGGAGATTCGAACCCGGAACCCCAGGATCACGAGTCCGGCGCTCTACCAACTGGACTTTTCCGGCCCCCGACGACAAATTGTTCTCCAAGAATGGTTTGGAAATATCTGTGCTTTGTCAAAAGTTCTTATGACAACAATGCTTCAATGCTGATGTAATAGAATACAATGGGAGTTTATAGTCTTGATTCTTTTATTTTTGCACACATTGTGCCCATTTTCTTTATTCAGATACTTAAGAATGACAACAATCACAAAATAATACGAGTTTGTTTTTAGCAAGAACTCTGTTGCTATGATGTAACGTGAAAATGATAAATGACAAAATTGAGAACGTGAAAGTGATAAAGAAGTGACGATAGATGAACGTGAAAGTGGAATGACTGGCGGGAGAAAATACAGGGAAAAGAGGAATGACCGATAGGGGAAGAACTTGAAAAGGATCAACGAATAACAGGAGAAGAGTGTTAAAACGATAAGTGACTAACTGAAGAAGAACATGAACATGATGAATGACCGTCTGGAGAAGAACCCGAAAACAACGAATGAGTGACTGAGAAGAACTTGAAAAAACAACAAATGAGTGACTGAGAAGAACTTGAAAACAACAAATGAGTGACTGAGAAGAAGTTGAAAAAACAACAAAAATGAGTGACTGAGAAGAACTTGAAAAAAACAACGAATGAGTGACTGAGAAGAACTTGAAAACAACAAATGAGTGACTGAGAAGAAGAACTTAAAAAAAACAACAAATGAGTGACTGAGAAGAACTTGAAAACAACAAATGAGTGACTGAGAAGAAGTTGAAAAAACAACAACAAATGAGTGACTGAGAAGAACTTGAAAAAAAAACAACGAATGAGTGACTGAGAAGAACTTGAAAACAACAAATGAGTGACTGAGAAGAACTTAAAAAAACAACAAATGAGTGACTGAGAAGAACTTGAAAACAACAAATGAGTGACTGATAAGAACTTTTTTTTAAAAAAATGAGTGACTGAGAAGAACCTGAAAACAACAACTGACTGACTGAGAAGAACCTGAAAACAACTACTGACTGACTGAGAAGAACCTGAAAACAACAACTGACTGACTGAGAAGAACCTGAAAACAACTACTGACTGACTGAGAAGAACCTGAAAACAACAACTGACTGACTGAGAAGAACTTAAAAAACAACTACTGACTGACTGAGAAGAACCTGAAAAACAACTACTGACTGACTGAGAAGAACCTGAAAACAACTACTGACTGACTGAGAAGAACTTAAAAATAAAAACAACAACTGACTGATTGAGAAGAACCTGAAAAAAACTACTGACTGACTGAGAAGAACCTGAAAACAACAACTGACTGACTGAGAAGAACCTGAAAACAACTACTGACTGACTGAGAAGAACCTGAAAACAACTACTGACTGACTGAGAAGAACCTGAAAACAACTACTGACTGACTGAGAAGAACCTGAAAACAACTACTGACTGACTGAGAAGAACTTAAAAACAACAACTGACTGACTGACTGAGAAGAACCTGAAAACAACTACTGACTGACTGAGAAGAACCTGAAAACAACTACTGACTGACTGAGAAGAACCTGAAAACAACAACTGACTGACTGAGAAGAACCTGAAAAACAACTACTGACTGACTGAGAAGAACTTAAAAACAACTACTGACTGACTGAGAAGAACCTGAAAACAACAACTGACTGACTGAGAAGAACCTGAAAACAACTACTGACTGACTGAGAAGAACTTAAAAACAACTACTGACTGACTGAGAAGAACTTAAAAACAACTGACTGACTGAGAAGAACCTGAAAACGATGAATGACTGATGTCAGAGGAACGTGAAAATAATGTTTGGAAAGAGTGGGGGTTAGTTACCGCCAAGAACACAGACAAACAGGGTACAGGACTAGACACTCAATAAAAATGAAAGATGGTGGTGAAGATAATGGCTGACCGACTGGAGGAGAATGTGAACACAATGACCGACTGACGGGACTGGACAGTGAGAATGATGAACAGGACGTGAAGACAACGTGGGAATGACAATCAAAGGGAAAATGATTGATAAATGACGGGGGAAGGAGAGGTAGATGACAGTAGGGAGAAGAACGATAAAAATGATTAAAAATAGTTCGGACGAGAACGCAAGAAGAACGCATGATGGAAGGGATGAACGCGGAAGGTAATAATAGTGGAGGAAGTATGGAAGGATAAAAAGTGAGTGATAAACAATAGGCGGTCATAAACGATAGGTGAGATGAGATGACATAATATCCATGAAGGACAGGCGACGAGTTGAATGTGACAATGTTGTACGGTGAAAAGGACAGCAGCGCAAGATGGACAAAAGAAGTGTTCAGGAGAGGGAGGAGGCGACAGCAGAATGGGGAAGGTGACATGAACATAGAACAGCGTGAGAACCATCAGTGATGGACAAAACTGGGGACAATGAATCGAGAGAACACTCCATTTTTCACGGGTGAAAAAAAAAAAAAAGGTGAAAATGGTGAAGAGGGGACGGGACATGAAGAAAAAAAGAGAGAGCTATAGGCATCAGGACCATGGACTACATAAAGTAAGATATTGTCGGAATGATCCGACAAGGAAGAAATAGATAGTGATGACGAGAATGATGAATGATGGACTACATAAAAGGAAGATATTGTCAGAATGATTCAATCAAGGAAGAAACAGATAAAAGTGATGACGAGAATGATGATGATGGACTACATAAAGTAAGATATTGTCAGAATGATCCAATCAGGAGGAAGAAACAGATAAAGTGATGACGAGAATGATGAATGATGGACTACATAAAGTAAGATATTGTCAGAATGATCCAATCAAGGAAAAATAGATAAAGTGATGACGAGAATGATGAATGATGGACAACATAAAAGTAAGATATTGTCAGAATGATCCAATCAAGGAAGAAACAGATAAAGTGATGACGAGAATGATGAATGATGGGCGCAGTGAGGAGAGAAAAAACGTGAAATGGATGAGATGAATAGAGAAAAACGTGAAATGGATGAGATGAATAGAGAAAAACGTGAAATGGATGAGATGAATAGAAAAAAACGTTGAATGGATGAGATGAATTGAGAAAAAACGTGAAATGGATGAGATGAATAGAGAAAAACGTGAAATGGATGAGACGAATAGAGAAAAACGTGAAATGGATGAGACGAATAGAGAAAAACGTGAAATGGATGAGAGGAATAGAGAAAAACGTGAAATGGGATGAGATGAATAGAGAAAAACGTGAAATGGATGAGATGAATAGAGAAAAACGTGAAAAATATAATGAATAATGGACGGTGAATAACATGAGAAATTTCAGTAGTGGATAGGACTGGAGTTAGCGAATGATGGACAGGATGAGAATTAAAAAAAAAAAACCGTTAACGGAAGGAATGATTTTTTAAGATATATGAACAACAAGAACAGGAGAACGTTAACATGATGAAGAAAGAAACAAGTAAGGAATATGAATAAGACACAACGAGAACAAGAAACCGAAACAAATATGACCGACAGACAAGAATGAGAACATGGTGAATGAGCAACTGAACTGAAACATGATAATCGTGAACAAATCAAAAAAGAACTTCAAAATGACCAAAGAGGGGCAACAGGGGACAGAAAATGGGTGTTTAAAAGCGGGAGTGTGTGTGTGTGTGGGGGGGGGGGGGGGGGGGGGGGGGGCAAAAAAGGTAAGGATGGCGCATATGGCCCCGACGGGAAAACGCGCTAACGCGAAAATGGTCAATGTTGGAGTAGGGGGAAACGTAAGAGTTGTGAATGCAGGACAGGAGAAAAAACTTGAAAATGATGAATATTGAACAGGGAAACTTTGAGAACGATGAATGTTTGAATTGGGAAAAATATGAATGTTGAATAGGTGAAACTATGATTGTTGAACAGGTGAAACTATGAATGTTGAATAGGTGAAAATATGAATGTTGAATAGGTGAAAATATGAATGTTGAATGGGTGAAAATATGAATGTTGAATGGGTGAAAACTATGCATGTTGAATAGGTGAAAATATGAATGTTGAATAGGTGAAACTATGAATGTTGAATAGGTGAAACTATGAATGTTGAATACGTGAAAATATGAATGTTGAATAAGTGAAAATATGAATGTTGAATAGGTGAAACTATGAATGTTGAATAGGTGAAACTATGAATGTTGAATAAGTGAAAATATGAATGTTGAATAAACGAAAATATGAATGTTGAATAGGTGAAACTATGAATGTTGAATAGGTGAAACTATGAATGTTGAATAGGTGAAACAACTATGAATGTTTGAATAAGTGAAAATATGAATGTTGAATAAGTGAAAATATGAATGTTGAATAGGTGAAACTATGAATGTTGAATAGGTGAAACTATGAATGTTGAATAGGTGAAAAACTATGAATGTTGAATAGGTGAAACTATGAATGTTGAATAGGTGGGGGGGGGGCGTGGAGAAGGGGGGCACGTGACAATGAATAATGCTGGACTGAGGAAAAGGTCAGAATGATGCAGACTGGACTGAGGAAAAGGTCAGAATGATGCAAACTGGACTGAGGAAAAGGTCAGAATGATGCAGACTGGACTGAGGAAAAGGTCAGAATGATGCAGACTGGACTGAGGAAAAGGTCAGAATGATGCAGACTGGACTGAGGAAAACGTCAGAATGATGCAGACTGGACTGAGGAAAAGGTGAATGATGCAAACTGGACTGAGGAAAAGGTCAGAATGATGCAAACTGGACTGAGGAAAAGGTCAATATGATGCAAACTGGACTGAGGAAAAGGTCAGAATGATGCAAACTGGACTGAGGAAAAGGTCAGAATGATGCAGACTGGACTGAGGAAAAGGTGGAAAGGATGGATGATGGAGCTGAGTAAAACAAGTGAATCGTGAATGTTGGACGGGTGTGTGCGTGCGTGCGTGCGTGCGTGTGCGTGCATGTGTGCCAGAAGGGAAAGGAGGGGGTGGTGAAAATGATAAATATTGGCCGGAGGGGGGGGGGGGGGAGGGGGGGGGCGTGAGAATGACCATTGCTGGACAAGGGAAAAAAAACCGGGCAGCGAGAACAACAAAACGAAGAACTGGGGGACGTGAAAAATGAGAACTGTTGGGCTGGGGAAAAAGGCAAAGGCAAGAACGATGAATGTTGGGACCGGGGGGACTTGAGGGGTGGTTGGGGGGGGGGGGGGGGGGGGGGGGGGGGGGGGGGAGGGAGCGGAGGGAGAGAGAATGGAGAATGGTGAATGCTGAAACGCGGGACGAAACTCAGAGAATGATAAATGTTGGACTGGAGGGGAAGAGAAGACCGCAGGAAAGATGAGCAACAGATAAATGGAAGGATGGCGCTGACGAACGAAGGACGGACGAGGACAGCGAAGGAAAGAGAAGAGCGTGAGAATGATGACCATAATGAAAACAGGACAGCGACAGAGTCCTAGTGGACACAACCAGCACTGACCGAGTCGGAATGAGAAGACGGGAACGCGTTAATACTGAAAGGTTGACACGATGAGACGCAGAGAACCTAAACAGGCTGAGAGTAGGCCGGGGGCAGAACATGACAACAGTCAATGAAGAACACAATGAGGTGAAGAGAACAGGAGGATGATAACCGACAGACGGAACGGGGAAGGGGGAACGTGAGGAGGATGAATGATGGACGAGTGAAGAAGCTGAACTTAAGACCAATTGATGTGAGGAGAAGCCGACGTCAAACTGATGTATGATGCTTCGGAGGAGGAAAGGGGGTTTACAGCGTAAACGATGGACGGAAAAGAGCATAAGAATGAGGAAGGACAGGCGGGATAGGAAGGGGAGAAGTGGGCGGTTTTGAATATGGTATGTCCATCCTACTGTTCAACACTGCCGAAAGAGAAGTAAAAGGGGCAGCAATGGAAATGACTGTGTCATAAGTTCGCAGCAATGCAGAATAATCGCTCAGCAGAGTATGAAAGAAATTGTTTGAAACAAGCAAGAATGAAAACGGGGAGGGGGGGGGGGGGGGGGGGAGAAGGGGAGGGGGAAGGGGGAGACTGCATGACTTTTAAGGCTGGAGGTGTAGTTGGAAAAGACCAAATATGACATAAGGGAATGGGAAATATGTAACAAGGGAATGGGAATATGACACAAGGGAATAAGAAGTATGACACAAAGGAATGTGAAATATGACACTGGGGAATGGGAAATATGGCACAAGGGAATGGGAAATATGACACAAGGGAATAAGAAGTATGACACAAGGGAATGTGAAATATGACACAAGGGAATGTGAAATATGACACAAGGGAATGGGATATGTGACACAAGGGAATAAGAAGTACGACACAAGGGAAAGGGAAATATGACACAAGGGAATGGGAAATATGACACAAGGGAATATGAAATATGACACAAGGGAATATGAAATATGACACAAGGGAATATGAAATATGACACAAAGGAAAGGGAAATATGACAGAAGGAAAAAGGGAAATATGACACAAGGGAATGGGAAAATATGACAGAAGGAAAAGGGAAATATGACAGAAGGAAAAGGGAAATATGACAGAAGGAAAAGGGAAATATGACAGAAGGAAAAGGAAAATATGACAGAGGAAAAGGGAAATATGACACAAGGGAATGGGATATGTGACACAAGGGGAATGGGAAATATGACACAAGGGAAAGGGAAATATGGCACAAGGGAATGGGAAATATGGAAACAGGAATAATGTGCAACAGTGGTTATGGGCGGTGGGTGGGAAGAACTAAAGAATTAGAGGAGGAGGAGCACGGGGAAACTGAAGGGCCCCAGGTTCAAATCCATGAAATATTAAAATAATCCAACTACAGTGGAACCTCGAGAAATTGGACGGAAACGGAAAGTGGTGGTGGTGGGTCCAACCCTTTCAGCATGTCCACAACCTGTTTATACGATACAGTGAAGGCTCTCTGCAGATCATACAGGAGTGAACGTAAAGCATGTCCACAACCTGTTGATACGATACAGTGAAGGCTCTCTGCAGATCATACAGGAGTGAACGTAAAGCATGTCCACAACCTGTTGATACGATACAGTGAAGGCTCTCTGCAGATCATACAGGAGTGAACGCAAAGCATGTCCACAACCTGTTGATACGATACAGTGAAGGCTCTCTGCAGATCATACAGGAGTGAACGTAAAGCATGTCCACAACCTGTTTTATACGATAAAGTGAAGGCTCTCTGCAGATCATACAGGAGTGAACGTAAAGCATGTCCACAACCTGTTGATACGATACAGTGAAGGCTCTCTGCAGATCATACAGGAGTGAACGTAAAGCATGTCCACAACCTGTTTATACGATAAAGTGAAGGCTCTCTGCAGATCATACAGGAGTGAACGTAAAGCATGTCCACAACCTGTTGATACGATACAGTGAAGGCTCTCTGCCGATCATACAGGACTGAACGTAAAGCATGTCCACAACCTGTTTATACGATACAGTGAAGGCTCTCTGCAGATCATACAGGAGTGAACGCAAAAGCATGTCCACAACCTGTTTATACGATACAGTGAAGGCTCTCTGCAGATCATACAGGAGTGAACGTAAAGCATGTCCACAACCTGTTGATACGATACAGTGAAGGCTCTCTGCAGATCATACAGGACTGAACGTAAAGCATGTCCACAACCTGTTTATACGATACAGTGAAGGCTATCTGCAAATCAAACAGGAGTGAACGTAAAGGGTAGGGAATGGAGAGAACACTGGACTGAAAAGTACAATAACCTGGTGTGACAGAATGCACGAATGAAGCACAGGAAAGAAAGCAGAAAAAGGAAAGGTGTTGTGATGAGCATCAGAAAATCCTCCGCCACTGGGAATAGGGCCAAAAAGCGGGATATCTATAAAGAGTTACAAGCGGTATCAGTCTGAATTTACACATTTTAAGTGGATCAGAGTAAAACAGATCAGGGCTATAAGCATTTTTAAGGCCAGCTGATACGGAGACCGAGACTCGAAACTCGCATGGATCTAAATCATTTTATTAAAAGAAAAAGAAAAGAAAAAGAAGGCCAAGATTTCTTAATCAACGTGATTCAGCGTAGTTGCTTCAGGAATCCCACCCCAACCTTTTCCTAACAACACCGCCACCCACTCCACTAAATAATAAGCTCAGGGTAAAGCAGCCAGGCCGTGGCAAGACGAGTTCATATATGCCTGGGGCTTCATGTCTTGATGTTCTGATGGTATTGGTGCAGTGTTGCGTAAACCCCCTACCATCCCTCTCTTCCCCTCCATCCCCCACCCCCTCCGACCGGCCTCCCTGTTGCGATTATCCCGTCCGCCCTACCACCTTGGTGAGTGATGACGTCTGCCCTACCACCTTGGTGAGTGATGACGTCCGCCCTACCACCTTGGTGAGTGATGACGTCCGCCCTACCACCTTGGTGAGTGATGACGTCTGCCCTTCCACCTTGGTGAGTGATGACGTCCGCCCTACCCACCTTGGTGAGTGATGACGTCTGCCCTACCACCTTGGTGAGTGGTGACGTCTGCCCAACCACCTTGGTGAGTGATGACGTCTGCCTACCACCTTGGTGAGTGGTGACGTCCGCCCTACCACCTTGGTGAGTGATGACGTCTGCCCTACCACCTTGGTGAGTGATGACGTCCGCCCTACCACTTTGGTGAGTGTCGACGCACAACCTGAACATGGCCTCACGCCGAACCTGGCTCGGGCATCACTTCTCTGCACCGGGTCTGCACTGAATCAGCTTTTATACTACTTTGACGGATGCGCGAGGAATCTCAGCAACGAAATATTGCTGGATACTACCAGCCGTGTCACAAAAGAAATCGCAGCAATGATGGATTGTTGAATACTATGAGCGGTATCACAAGCAAAGTGTTTCACGGAACGACAACAAAATAATCACTTGGAGCTGCACCTTGGTCGCTCCCAGACAGAGTGAACAGCACAAAGCCTGGAGAACTCAGAAACAAAGGCTACCTCAACCAGGAGCAGAAACGTGGTCTCTGTAACAGAAAGGTGTTCGGCACTGACTACCCCCAGGGAGGAGGCGGTGAATCAGGGGTGAACTAATATGGTAGCCAGTTCGTTGACCTATAGTGAAGGGAGTTAAACGGAGGTCAACCCTGAAGAAAAATGTTAAGCAAGAAGTGAACATAGCGTGTAGAACGGAGAAAACGGTCAGGACACTGTGTGTGTGTGTGTGTGTGTGTGTGTGTGTGTGCGTGTGTGTGTGTGTGTGTGTGTGTGTGTGTGTGTGTGTGTGTGTGTGTGTGTGTGTGTGTGTGTGTGTGTGTGTGTGTGTGCGTGCGTGTGTGTGCGAGTTTGAGAGAGAGAGAAATTTTAGTCTAAGAAGAAAGCGTCTTTTACAAATGTTTCACAACACTACAGAGTTGACCGACTTTGGATGGCTGGATATAAACGAAGGAAGGTCTTGTTAGATCGTGCTCGTCCGAATATGTGGTGTACAACAACAAACTCGTGGCATATCGGCTCCACAATCACCAAGTGATAAAGGTTAATGCTTTGAAGCGAAATGAATTACTCCAAGCTGAAAGCGTTACCAGTAACCAAACTGAAATGGCAATATCGGAGATGGGCACGGGCAATGTCTGCTTCAGCACAGTTTAAGCCGACCACAAGCGGCATTTCCAGGGCTTCAACTTATACCCCACCCCCTGGACAAAAAACGCATGCTAACAAGTAAAACACAGGCAAACACACAACAAAAATAACAAATCGCTCCCGTCCCGGAAAAAACTCCGATTGACACACGGTGTACAGGCACATTTCTTCTAGCAATTCAATGCTGCTGTCCTTCGGTCGGATAAAACTAAGCCATGCTAAGTGCACCGACCACTCTGATCATTTCGTTCTGGTTTTTCTTCAAAAACCGATTAAAAAAAAAACTTTTGAGATGATTCCAATGCAACAATCGAACATCAAAATGCCTAATGAATGAACAGCATGGATAAGGAGCCAGGCAGGCACTGAGGGGAAGGGGGGGGGGGGGGGGAGGGAACAGCCGTTCGGAAGGAAATTAGTGGTCTCTACGATAATCAGAGAGAAACGCTAGTAACACCTGTTACAAAATTGGTAGGACACGGACTCGGAAAAAAAAAAGTAAAACAGTGTATTCGTGTGTTAAGAGTTCAAGGTGTCAAAATGAAAAGAATATCTGAAGCCGGGGACGGGTGGTAGGGGGGGGGGGGTAATGGGGAGGGGTGTGTTGAAGAGGGAGTCGTTTTATAGCGGCAGTTATAACTAATATACAGACTAACTGAAGTGGAGCGAGGGAGGGGAAGCCAGCAAGTAGAAAAAGAAATGTTTCGCCTGATTCAACGTCGCAAATGTACATCCTGCAATTTTGTCACTCTGTGTGTGTGTGTGTGTGTGTGTGTGTGTGTGTGTGTGTGTGTGGTGTGTGTGTGTGTGTGTGTGTGTGTGTGTGTGTATGTGCGTGCGTAAGTGCATAAGTGCGTATGTGTGTGTGTGTGTAAATGTGTGTGTGTGTGTGTGTGCGTGCGTGCGTGCGTGTGTGTGTGTGTGTGTGTGTGTGTGTGTGTGTGTGTGGGTGTGGGTGCCCGCATTTGTGTGCGTGCTTGTGTTTTTGTGTGTGTGTGTGTGTGGTGTGTGTGTGTGTGTGTGTGTGTGTGTGTGTGTGTGAGCGTGCGCATGTGAATGTATGCGTGCATGAGTATGTGTGTGTGTGTACCTGTGTGTATGTGTGTGTGTGTGTGTGTGTGTGTGTGTGTGTATGTGTGTGTGTGTGTGTGTGTGTGTGTATGAGAGAGAGAGATACAGAGAGATACAGAGAGTGTTTGTGTGTGTGTGTACACACGTGTGTGTGTATGTGTGTATTTACGTGTGTGTGTGTGTGTGTGTGTGTGTGTGTGTGTGTGTGTGTGTGTGTGGTGTGTGTGTTGTGTGTGTGTGTGGTGTGTGTGTGTGTGTGTGTGTGTGTGTACGTGTGCGTGTGCGAGCGTGCACGGGTGTGCGCATGCATACGTATGTGTATGTATGTATGTATGTATGTATATACATATATATCATATATATATATACAGATTCTATTTCAGACCCACCAGACTTTCTCCCCAGTTATTCTCCGATCCACCTTCAACACCCTCATCCTCCTTTGAGACAGATTCCAACAAAACACACCCCCCCTTGACAGACGACCCCCGAACCCCAGCACCAAAGATCAACCCCCCCGCCAAAACCCACCCGCCATCCATCAAACGGCGGTTCCGCCGACCCGCCCTCTCCGGTTCTTTGGCTCCCCCCCCCGTCTCGGGATCAACACAGGGTGCCAGCTCTCCAAGGTTCTAGACGTCCGTGACCCGACCCCTGCTGGTGTCCGACCATCTGACCCACACGCGTGCTTGGTCATCAGACCCACACGCGTGCTTCCAGCGGTTACGTGCTTTTTTTTCTTTTTTCGTTTATGTTACAATATAACACTAGCCTTGTGCACTTCACAGGGCTCAACGAGTCATCTAACACCATCTGACTGCGTCATTGGCTGTGTTAGCTGTGGAGGATCTTTCCCTTTCATTCCATGATTAATTAACTTTTTTTTTAGTCCATGTAACGAGGCATTCACGAGTCATTAGGCGTATTTAATACCATCTGACTGCGCCGTTGGCCGCGTTACCTGTTTTTTTTTTTTTTTTTTTTAACCCCTGAATTAAATGAGAACATTAACTTTTTAAAGTCCACCTACGTAACAAGGCATTCACGAGTCATTAGGCGTACTTAATACCATCTGACTGCGCCATTGGCCTTGTTTTGTTGTGGACTTTTTCCCTTCTTTTATTTGATAATGACATCAACTTTTTTTGTTTAATTCTCGTAATCGGGCATTCACGAGTCATTAGGCGTATTTAATACCCTCTGACTGCGCCATTGGCCCTGTTAACTGCATAACCCCCCCCCCCCCCCCCCCCCCCCGCCTTTTTCCATTATTATTCGACGATATCACCTTTTTTTTTAGTCCACTTAACAGAGCATACACGAGTCATTAGGCGTATTTAATACCATCTGACTGCGCCCATGGCCCTGCAAGCTGTGTGGTACCCCCCTCTCCCTC